>JYFJ02001487.1:0-78126 GCA_000934665.2 Catajapyx aquilonaris
GGCATATCTTTGTGCTGGGAGAGCAGGAAGTTTATCAAAAGAAAAAGTGGTTCGATGCCTCTTGCACAATCTTGCATTGGGTGGGGTGGAGTGGGGTGGGTAATGATGTCTAATTCAATGCGTATGTGATTTGAGTTGACGTTGACGGATTAGAGGGACAGGAATGTTCATATGCGCGCTGCATTAACTGGTTTTCCTTGACTTGTTTTTTTTTTCTTCTTCTTCTCTGGGATCGCATTCCTTCTGCCAACCTAGATCATGATATGCACTGCCAGACTAGCCCCTTCCTTGTATACACAATTTTGGCGCCTGCCTCGAAGTGTCAACATTTTATGCAGCCTTGTCGAGCCAAGCGATCCAGCTGTGGACTTTCATATAAACAAAATAACCCAAAGCCCCGTTTCATAGGAAGAGAGTTATGGATTGTTTACTCCGGCAACAACCAGTTTTCAAAAGACGACAAGTGGTTCTGCACCCCATGCACGTTGGTGATGAGACACTTCGCGGACAAAGTCCACCAGGGTGCTATACTGCTGTCCTCTAATAGGTAGTAGCTTTCACTTTTCCCCGTTCAAACAATTAGAGGACAGTAGTATGTAACACCCTGGTGGACTTTGTCCCCGCAGTGACTCATCACCAACGTGCATGTAGTACTACTTTCGCCCTGTGAGTGGCAGTTGTGTGCAGAGATACAGCATATGCGTCAACTGGTAGTAGCGTATGTCCAACGAGGGGGTGGGCCAAGTGTTGCCAAAATTTGCCGACGGGTCCGGTACTAGTAGCAAGAGTTAATGCTAGTAGTAAATAAATAAACACTGCAGTATCTAGGAGTAAATATATCCGTAACTTTATCCTTTCCTAGCCCCTCTGCAGATAATATAGGCACAGTATCGGACGTCATGAGGGAGGGCAGAAATTGTGGGTGCCAAGGGGATTTATTTTCTACTTATGCTGCATTTTTGCGCAATGCAGGATATATGCAAGACCTACTGCCACTTTGCCGAGAAAATGCCGGGGCCAATTTCCGGACAAAAATAATGTACTCTTCGTGCATAATAACCTTACAAGAGGCATTTTCTGTAACGCGACATTACGTGAAACATGTGCATGTACTGCAACTTATTGAACTGGTGTGCTGCAATGTAATCCGAGTATGGTTTTTGGGGATTATTTATTTCATACATGTACTACTCTGAAACGATTTGAATAAATAAGTCGATTCAGTTCTGTATACATCGCTTTCTCTAAAGACACGTTTCTGTTACCTCGGCAGGATATTTGTGAACCGAAGCCTTCACCTGGAGAAAATAAAGTTTTTCGGATTTGACATGGACTACACACTGGCAGGTAAATTACTGCAATCATCTTTGACTGCAATCGTCCGTTTTTCTTTCGAACTGCTTCTCTGACGGACATGACCCTTCCTTTTCCATCAGAGTACAAATCACCACAGTATGAGACATTAGGTTTCAACTTGGTGAAGGAATGGATGGTAAATCTCGGATACCCTCAGGAAATCATGGAGTTTGAATACGACGCATCATTTCCTGTCAGGTAAAAAAAAAAGACTTGCTTTATTGGTCTCTTTATGTATGACTCTGTATGGCCTTTTTTACTTACAGAGGTCTTTGGTTCGACACTCTGTACGGAAATCTACTCAAAGTGGACGCGTATGGAAACATCTTGGTGTGCGTCAACGGATTCAAGTTTCTCAAGCCGTATGTTGTTGGACTGTTTTTTTTAAATAGACTAGGACACCCCCGATGCTTTTAGCACCTTTGAATAGTAACGATTGTACTGTTGCAGATCTGAGGTTTACGAACTGTACCCAAACAAGTTCCTCCAACTGGACGAGTCTCGCGTGTATGTGTTAAACACTCTGTTCAACCTGCCCGAAACATACCTTCTGGCATGCCTTATCGACTTCTTCAGCAATTCGCCAAAGTACACCAGGTGAGTTATGTTCTGAAAACATATATATATATGCAGACTACAATAGGTTAAGTGCCGCAATTACATGAACTGTACGTGCCGGATTGCAAATATAATTTAATATTCATTGCAGAGAATTATTGCGAATATTTTGCATACAATAGGACGTTACAATTATACTGCTGACACTTTTCTATGTTTTTACACTCCCAATTAATCACATTTTTTTTTTGCCAATTTCAGGACCCCGACTGGAGTGAAATCCGGTGAACTGTTTATGTCATTCAAGTCCATATTTCAGGACATACGGAGTGCAGTGGATTTTGTCCACCTGAAGGTAATGTGATTTTTACTGCTTCTATAGCTTACATGATAGGATTATTAAAACGAGGCAATGAGTTTTTTGAGTTGTTACCCATTAAATTTGCAGAAATAAGAGGTGAGCGCTATGTAGAGCAAAGAATATTTTAAATCCGCTTTGTTTCGTCTTTTTTATTATTATTATTCGTTACGTTACATTTTGTTCTGTGTTTGCCACGGCGAACGTCCTAGCCATAAAATTCCCTTTGCAGATGGTATCATGAAGAGAGTGCGAGCAGCTTCAAATGCGTAACAAGCTGCATTGGCATATGGCCCTCTCAGGTATTCTTTTTGGGTGACGGAAAAATACATAATCGGTCCCCCCTTATCCTGTGACCATCCCAAACCCAACAGTCATCGTCCTTGTTGTTTCTGAGTGTGCCGCATGTCACGTCTTGCCCCTCTTCCCACAAAGAAAGAAAAAAAAGGTCATCCTTAGTTGACACTAATCCTGAATGTCACGTCCCCTCAAAATCACACAGCGGGGGACACCCAACTGTTAGTGCTCACTTTGCACATTTCATGCGGTACTAGAGAAACATGTCACAATATCTGTCGCTTGATTTGTCTTTCGTGGAACTTGAAAGTGACAGACTTTTTGTTTAATTGTGTGTAGGGTAACCTGAAGAAGAAGACACTGGAGAATTTGGAGGAGTATGTTCACAAGGACGAGAGGCTGCCAATGTTGCTGGACAGGATGAGGGAGAACGGAGCCAAGCTTTTCCTGCTGACAAACAGCGAGTATGCCTACACTGAGAAGATCATGAGCTACCTGTTCGACTTCCCTTCCAACAAGGTACTTCTAGGATATCATGCAAATTGAGTGAAAATGTATCTATCCTAATACGTAGGCAACACTCAGCACACCCAACAGGTTTACCAGTCAATTAGTGCGATTCCTCAACTTTCAGGTGCCAAAATGTGATTATTTGCAGGTTTGCACACCCCTTGACACATAAGAATGTGGTGTGCTGGAAAATGCCTGACGCGCAGTACACGCGAGTATATAAATACATGTGCATAAATAGTACTGCTTGACACAGCATTCATGACGCTGGCTTTAGTTCCACAACTATTTTCACTAATGATGAGGGCACAAAAGGGCCCTATAGTTACCTGTCATAACATGCCAAATATCCCATAGAATACATAATCAGTTAGACATAATGATATCATTTACTAATATTACAAATGCAATAAATATTTACACCTGCCTAAGAACATGATGTGGATCATATGTGTTGGCGTGCAGTACCCAACAGGCGTGGGTAATTATAACAAAGGGCAATACTCGCCCTATAAGGCAGAGCTTTATATAGAACCGGTTCCATGCAGGCCATTGTGATGTTATTCAAACCAATGTTTCTCAGAGGATGCACATGCACACTGAAAGACGGTGACAACAGGTCAATACACGGCATGCTCAAGTGATAATTCCTATAGTTACTATCAGCATAACATTTCATGGGGTGGGCGTGGTCTGTTCTCATTACTTTCTATTAATACATCCAGATTGGGCACAGTGACCTGCAAGGCAAGGAGTAAATTACGGGCTTGATAGTGATAATGCTCTAAAAATTCCATGCTCTAGTTGTCCTTTTCTGACATTTAAAACTCGTTATTAGCCTGACGAGACCCGACGACGAGACTGGAAGACGTATTTCGACTTAATTGTCCTGGATGCCCGCAAGCCCCTCTTCTTCGGTGAGGGCACCATCCTCCGTCAGGTGGATACCCGCACTGGTGCCCTGAGGATTGGAAGCCACATGGGACCCCTGCAGAAGGGGCAGGTCTACTCGGGAGGGTCTTGCGACGTCTTCACAGAGCTGATTGGGGCCAAAGGAAAGGACGTACTGTACATAGGGGACCACATCTTTGGTGACATTCTCAAGTCCAAGAAGATCAGGGGATGGAGGACATTCCTCATTGTTCCTGAACTGGTGCAGGAGCTGCATGTGTGGACGGACAAGTGCCAGCTCTTTGCCAAGCTGCAGAACCTCGACATAATGCTGGGAGAGATGTACAAGTAAGTGTGGCAGTACTCTTCCACTACATTGCACTGATCTTCCAGTGAGTAGATGAACCAACAGGTGATAACCTGCGTGCCTTTGCTTTACAGGGACCTGGACAGTAGCACCAAGGAGAAGCCGGACATCTCCAAACTGCGAATAGCCATCCGAGAAGTAACTCACGAAATGGACATGTCTTACGGGATGATGGGCAGCCTGTTCCGCAGTGGCTCCAGGCAGACCTTCTTCTCCAGCCAGGTGGTCCGTTATGCTGATGTCTACGCCTCCTCCTTCCTAAATCTCATCTACTACCCCTTCTCATACATGTTCAGAGCGCCTGCCATGCTGGTGAGTTGGCGTACAAAAGGTGTCCCAATATTAGTTCACGTCAGTTGGAGACATTCTACATACTTTTTTCCTTTTGAATGGCAGATGCCCCATGAGTCAACTGTTGCCCACGAGCAACGCTTTGTGAGTGAGAGCCCACTCTTTTCGAGGTCCAGGGCCAGTTCTGTGATGGAACACGAGCTGTTCGACATGGCCTTCAAAAAGACCAAGGTGGGTGAGGTTGGTATTCGTGATTTAGATTTTTTCCACAAGATTCCGCAAAAGTGTTATAAATATTTCTGGGATGTGACGCAATCTACGTGCCACTTTTCAGATGCTGGAGCGCAGCCAGAGCCTGCTACCACATCCAAGGGCAGAGACCCCAAGAAGAGTGACCCACACTCACGACGAGGATGACTCCGAGGGAGAAAGCGACAAGTCCACGTAAATCGACAAGGCATGAATATCACAGCAAAAAAAAAAATTTAGGCTCGATGCCTAACTCAAATCCATCTTTCCTTTTCTTCCATTGCACTTACCATTAATTCACATCATACGACAGGCGCTTCTCTCTCTATTAAAGACAAAATAATAATAATGCTACATATTAGGTCTCTAATAAGGAAAATAATCTTGATAGGATACAGGCTAATATTTTATGACTAAGACATAGCCACAGAGTTATCAGGAGGGAGGTGGGAATGACGACCAGTATGGACAAAAAAAAAGAGAAGAAAGCTAATCCCACTTGAGCATGGTTGGATTGAGTTGTATGTTTCCAGTGCGATTGTGTTTTATAATAACTGTAAGTTTATTGAGAAGCATACCTTTTTCTAGGCAAATTTTTTGTATGCAGTTGAAACAATAAGCAGGGTAGCCCATTGTTTTAGTGGTGAGACTCATACAGGGTCGTACGATATTTGGATTTGTTGTTGTCGTCTCTCCCCTCCAGCGTAGCTGTTGGAATGTTTTTATTTTAAATGGGAAAATCTCAGCAAAGGGTGGCTTTAATGAAAGGTCTAAATAATGCAATGTCAAGTAATGCTACTGATCTCCATAGTTTGTAGGAAGACAAGTAGCGTATTGAGTCGTTGCTTGTTGAGTATGTAACTGACCAGAAATAGGTGCAATGCCTGTGGTGTAGAAATGACGAGTGGAATGTCTCAAAAGAAAGAAAGAAAGAAAAAAAAAAAACCCTTGCCTTCAATTTTTGACCATGCCAGATAAGTCCAGTGTGAGTGTATTTTTTTGTAGGGTCTTTTGTTGTTCATGGTTTGTGAGATTTGCATGTTATTCAGACAGCTCCCGGTGAAGAAACACCAATAACTTTGTACATAGCACTTTGGACATTTTATATTTCGATGTTCATGGATTTGTTGTGTTCTTGTTTATAACTGATCCTGGTTTCTGTAAGTTTTGGGAGGAAGTGGGAGGTTGGGAAGACAAAGTTACTGTAAAAAAAAAAATTAATAAAGGTGAGGAAAAAAAGAGACCTGTATTGTCCTTTAGAATGTCACTAGGTTACAAAATGAAAAAAAAAAAAAAATCAATAAGTCTGTATGTGGAAGGCAAGTATCGGAAAATGAGTTCACCACGTCTCCACCTTGACTGGAGCCTCGGAAATCTCCCTCAGCATGGCACTGACGGACAGTGCGGATCCACCTGGGGTCTGCACGTCCCTCCCGTTGACCATCCCTCCATTAACCAAAATGACCTCTCGCTGACCTCCCTTCCTTACTGGCGGCGGAGGTGGTGGTTCCATCCCGGGAAGCACCCTGTATGCACTGATGTAACCCTTCATGCGCTCCACCCTCATTCTCTGCACGAAATCAAGGAAGCGCAGTCTGTTCGAAGTATTCAGTCCAGTCGCCTCCACCAGTACAATGTACATAAAGAGGTCCATGTCGTCTGGATCGACCCTGTGGTAGAACCCAATCCGACGGAGGCCAAACTCATCCTTCAGATTGAGGTACACAAAGCGAGCTCCGGACCACTCTTTCCAGGTGCGTTCCAAGAGTGAATCGAAACTCCGCTCCAAGCTCTTGTACCCAATCATTATGTACGCACGCTGGCCTCCGTCAGGTGGCAACGGGCTCATCGGCTGCTCCTCTGGGGTTATGCTTTTCACTTCTTTGTACAACCCTGCGGATGAAAAGCAGTACATCAATGTCTGCAGTGTTGGCTATAGCAACAAAATGTGCTAGTGAGACACTGTACACTTGCGGCATAAAAATCAAATCCGAGGGAGCTTGTGCTGGACAGCCAAAATGAAAGGGGCTTTTACGAAGGGAGGGTCAGGCGGATATCGACCCCCTGCAATTTGCAAGCCAGTACACACGTTGGATCGGACCTTCTCCGCCTAAAATTAACCTTTCGACTTTATCGAGCTGACCAGGGGTTTGCCATCAAAACTTACAAACTTGGCCCTCTATTTTCCAAGCCAGCATCTCATTTGCATTACAAGGTGTCAATGAACAAAAAAAAAAACATGTTTACAGTTTGAACACCTGGATTTGCCACACTACACTGATCAGAAAAAAAATCGATCCTCTCCTCTCTCATCATAACGCCTTAAATAATTGAGCTGGGTTCATGCCCAGGTGCCAGTGTACAAATTCAAGGTTATCGGGTGCACCTTCATTTGCAGACCATTTACCTCTGTGCAAATTGAAGCACTCTCCGAAGACATTGTCCTTTTGGGTCAAACCCAGTGCAATCCTGTGCTTCACAGCAACTGGATGGAATATGTGGTGCACCATCGGGAAGAGAACTGCATAAAACAAAGAAGAAGAAAAACATATGTTAATACCCACACCTGCTGGAAAAGCGTACAAAGAAAAGTGGCATAAAATATTTATGAGCCTTCTCGAGTCAATATTTTCGTCAAGTACTTCGCCAACTTCGCATACAATTTTATGGTCACTGTACGTTTAAAAAAAAAAGAATATTAGCACGTCCTGAGCGAACTGCAAATTAACTGTTAGCACCAACTAGTGGCCGACCCCAAATGTTTGTAAACACTGTTGTCAACTAGGTGCAATCAATAACCGGCGACTCGCATTAAACATCTGAGAAATTCCTATGGGGGAGCTTATGTATCAACATGTGGTCCGCATGTATTGATCGTCATATGCACGAACATGACATAATACTTCATGCGGTATACTTGGAAAGAAAAAAAGTTAATTAATTGCCAATTTTGGCCTCTTCATTAAACTTTTTCGAATCAATAAGTGTGCTCTCTTTCTATAGGTTAGATTTAAAACTTCTTGTCAGCTTTCCAACCACCTAATTTAAGCTTCTCCGTCCTTGACTCAATCAATTATCAAATCGAACCGTTCAATTAAACAGCAAGGGAGGCCGCATGACGCCATATTTTTTTTCTTCTTCTTCTAAGCAAGGCGTGATTCAGATCACCCAGATCAAGTCATGAATGGCAGGAAGTATCTCTTAACCTTAAGACTCTCACCACCATCACGCTTTTATTCTGGCCACTCCCTTCACCTGCTTAAGAGTTTTTTTTTATCATCGCCATTCATTTAGGCGCGCAGTTTTTCCTTCCAAGGACGTCCGCAAACCAAGAGATGACTTGATCATTGGACATTTTTGCAATGAGGAATTTTTTTAAAGTGATGTAACTTGTGGTGGCACGTTTTTTTTTAGGGTCGTAAGAATGAGATGACTTCATTCATTCAGCTTAACAGGATGCTGCTAATCTGGGCAGCTCCTGTGGTTTTTCTTCTCCCGACTGTTCAAAAACAACTGGCGGTGTGTCATTGGCCCTTCTGAGAAATTTTCGACACTTGAATGGGTGCAGCTTTCTTCAAATTGTTTTTAAAAAATAAAATATAAATACATGTTTTCTGGTGCTAGTTTGGTAGAAATATTATACCTGCTGGCGAGGCAAGATCGAACCTCATTATGATATTAATGTACAGCATTTGGCACATTATGCACGAACGCATTTCCTTTTCCGCCGCGGCCCCCTCAAGCAAATTCGACAAAAATGGGCATGATTTTACCTCCATTTTCCATCGTGTCTAGGACCACTCCATCGCCGAATGATCCGTTAAGATTCAGCGATTGTCTCACACGTTCTTGCTGCTCTCGATGGCACATGTTCTTGTCTTTTGGCGACAGGAAGGTGAATACAGCGTATGAATCAGGCGCCTTCGTCAGTGGAGACGACGACGACGACGATGGACCGTTGTTTGGTAGGTACCCGTTCATACTTTGGTCCGTCTGCACAGGATAAGAAACCAGGACTGATGAGAGCCGTGAGAGAAAAAAGAGGCGCGGTCTTTTTCTTGTCACGTCACCCGGGGAATTACGTGGTGAATGCATTATCTCAATCTATTATTCACAACTTATTCGCCTTAGGGGCTGCCACCAGGCACGAAACTAATACACGCCAACAAATTGTGTGTCCCTTAAATATTTAAAAAAATTATATAAAAAAGCAGCCCATGTTTCTTTTTTCATTTTTTATTTTTTTTAAAGAGGGTGAAAAACATGCTTTTTGAGTGTGACAACCGCATGTTGATGGCATCTCTGGAGAAAGGATGAGGGGCTGTCAGAAGAGCAGCTTTTCTGGCTAACTTTAGAAGATGAGAGGGGGGATGCTGCAGAATGGGCCTGGGAAGATACTCAGAAGAAAGGCCTTGAGATTATGCACCACATGACATGGGCAATGAGGAAAGATCCAATTTGGGCACCTGTCTGACCATGCATACACTTCAAATGTCGGTCATCGTACCTTACTCCCAAGGATGCCGAGAGAGAGATCCCTTATATGACACTCTCATAAAACTGTCGTAATCAGTAAAAATATACAAGCTACCTGTGGACACATCACCTTGACTTAATTCGTCGCACGTACCGACTAATAAATACCAGTTTTCGACACAGAAAAAAAAAATTATCTACCAAGCTTTTAGCAGTATCTTGTGTTTGCTGCAGTAAATATTTTAGAGTGACTCTTGCGTAAAAACACGCGTTCCCTGAAAGGAAAAAAAAAATCATGTCGCCCAAAAAAACCACGGGGGAAGACTATCAGCTACGGTTTTCCAGGCATCGGAAATTGTCACTTCAAAAGAGAAAAGGGCCGACGGTATCATATTTCAAGGCACCATTACGTGACTCAACATCAGCGATACTATATCCTCCGTGTCTCAGTGACGGACCCCCCTTGCTTTCATTTCCGTCTCCCATCTTTATAGTGCATGGAGGGGGGACCGTACCCAATTTTTGTCACCATTTCAGATGATTAATGTCACAAGGTCAACGACACGACAAAATCCAGCAACTGTCCTGAACTTATGAATTACATGTCTTAAAGAAATAACGAGTGTGCAATTAGCGACCCAGACACACGATTGCAGTCACGTACGTTGCGGTAGTTCACAATTGACCGTAATGCGGTCGTCAAGGGCAGCCTTGTTTGTGTGTACGATTTTGCGTTTACCCTTAGCAATACCATTACTTATGCAGACATATCAGATTAACATCGATCAAGGGATATGCCCTAAATTACCATAATATTTAATCAACATACGCGGCGGTATCTAAGCATCCTGAATGAGAGTGGTGTATACGTATAGGCAATTGCTGGTCGTAAATGTTTCCCAAGAGATGAGCTGATCTAATCTACTCGGATGGGCAGCACAACAGCGCAATTATTACGCGGCTCTTGTGGGGATTTCAACAGGTAAAAATTCAAAACTTGCTCCAAATTGCTCCAAATTAACACAAGGGCTGATGCACACTGTCCACCAGAGTAATCTCAAATATTTCGTTATGTATACTTTCGGCGTGACGTTAACAACAGAGGAATTTCCTGGTTTACAACATTCCCAGTTTCAGCAACTACGGAAATTCCACAGCCAACGTTATGATTATAATAAAAAGTGACATTTTGCCCGGTCTTTCATCCAGATCGGTGTAAATGGTTGAAGGAAAATTCTGCACAGACCTCTTATTTTGAGTCCTTCTTTCACTTACTTGTTAGCTCTTTCTCCAATTGAAAATGTACCCCAGTGATTTTTTGGAAAAAAAAACATCACCGACTCAATTCTAAATTTGTTTGTCGATTTAATGTATCCTCACTTTTACGCACAATTCAATTATGAGAAATCCAGCACAGAACTACCTAAAAATCACATCAAACTCAGCAGAAACACACTCAAATTTTTTTCTATATAGATCACCAAAATACCTCGATGTAGCACAATACCACCACAAATCTTTCGGGACACTTCCACACCTCCAACACAGAACTGACACGAACCGATTTCCAATCACTCCATTGTACTGACCACCATGAAAAGAGCACTCTATTACCAACGCAACAAAAGCATGCGAGAAAAAAAACACTTCTGTATAATCCATCCAAAAAAAAAACCCTATCTTTTTTAGTTTCAATAATAGGAACAAAAAAGTAGGTCCCTTCTATAATGCGGACCTAATGACCTTAGACACGCCAATCCCTGACTTACCTGACGTAACTTTTCGTCTCGAAAAAAAATTAAAAAAATAAAAGAGAGACCCTGGTCCGCCCTTTGAATGTGCGACGCGTGCGGTCCCCGGCTTCCGACTAAACACGCGTCTCATCGTATATCTACTACACGGCCTGGAAAAGTGTAGGCGGCGCCAATAAACAGCTCCAGGGTTCGTGTTGGTGGAAAAGCCCAGCCCCCCCCTCACAACCAGGCCCCACTTAATGGCATAAGGATATCCCCAGACCGTCTACAGTATATACACCTCCGCAATCTATTTTTTGATTTCAATTGGACATGAATTCCTTATTTGTAAGGTGTGTAATGACTGTAATTCAATGAGTTCGATCCATGACTGGCGAGGTCGTTACTTGCATTTCCGTTCCTTAGTTTTTTTTTAACTGTCCATTTTTATTTTTTTTCCTTCCACGGAAGCAGGGTGTGTTTAAGGCCTGGTTTGGATATAAGCACCATATGGCCCCAGGACCTGTGTGTTCATAGAACCAGGAAAATGCGTATAGCAACGCCGCAGAAAATGTCAGTGAACCTAAAACGGCCCATTAATATTTTCTAGGGAACTAATTAGCAGCACCCATCCCCCAAAAACATGCGATTATCACTGCAAACTTGCGTGGTTCACAGTTCAAGAGTATAGGACTGGAGAAGTTCTTTCAGCACTTGAAATCCGCTTGAAAGCCAAGCATTTCTCTCTTCAACTTCGGTTAAATCATTTGCTAAAGAGCATCTCAAGTGGAAGATCGAAAAACAATTCAAAATAACGTACGATTTGCCCTTGAATTTGACCCAGCAACCAAACTTTAATGAGAAGCAACATGGCCAGGTCAAATTTCGATTCGCTCTTTTGCCACCATCGGCTCGTGGCTCCACAAGTACCATTGGACATGGAGCTGACCATTGGCCTAGTTTCTTCGAATTAATGCGCATACAACTGACCATCCATCACCACGACGCGACGGTGGGGGGGAAAAAATGTGTGCAGAGCAAGCTTATAACATAAATTGCCAATCACACCTGGACGTGATCATCCAGCACGTTTTCAGCGAACCCTCGACATCAAGTTTCCCCCTCGCAATGCCCATAAAATTGTAATAATCTCTTGTAATCTCCTAGTGGCACCCAACCCTCCCCTACCCATTCAATATAAAAGGCCTTTCGACACGATTCCATGGGCAATTCGCAGAACAACTATATGATGATGGGGAGGTCAGCGCCCTTTTGGTGGTCCTATCGCATGCCAGACACGAATATAATCTGACTCACTGGAAAGATAGATTTTTTTTTTAAAGGTAAATATAGGGTTGCCTCGACGACATCTTATAAAAGTAGCCATGAAAATAGCTCGAGTTCGATTGCCCTATTTGGTTTTTAGGTCAATTTGGATACACGCCTATCGACAAGAAGGTTATCGTATTAATGGCCGGTTGTACGAATTAGGAGGAAATTCTTCCAATATGCATTATGAAGGTCTATAGACAACATCTGTGATTTTATCTCATTTGTTTTCGCACAACTTAGTCGGCTATGTGCCAATTAGAAAAAATCTATGATTATGTGTAATTCACAACAGAGAGCAATCCTACATAATCTGGTTACAAATATATGGCCCATCATATTAGTATGGGGAGCTATAAATTTACACAAAAAGCTAATCGACATGGGCTCAAATTATTGAGAGTTCACAGCGAAGCAATTTAACAAATAATTTACACCGCACCAGACCACGTCCAAAATCAGCGACAAAAGCACAATACTTATTGGCGCACGCCGATTCAACATGTGATATACTGTGCTAGGAAATGTCAAAAAGTGTTATTGAAATAATAATACAGAGTACAGCAATCCCATTCCGTATGTCATGTTGATGCTACTACGTGCAGCCAATCAACTCCTGAAAAATTTATGGAATAACTCACCTATAATAACGTTGACTTGGTTGCTGTAATTCCGTAGCACCTTGGAGACGTCACAGGATCGAACAACCTGACAAGATGGGCTTCGGAAACGCTATCCTTGAAGGACAAACAGAAAGAAAAAAAAATTGTTATATAGTGGTCCCAGAAGAATAGTAAAGCCGATATTTTTACTGTATGGTAACCCATCAAAACTTACATCTTCGAGCAAAAAAGCCAATCGATCCAACAAGATGAGTCCTTCGATAACTGGGGCCAGCACCGTCCTAAGTTGAAAGAACAGGTCGAGCTTCTTCTGGTACGGCAAGTATTGCTCCAACAATTTGGTCGCATCGACACCTTCAGGCTGTAACAAAATATAACACTGTTAAGCACATATTTCCGCAAATGATGTCACAGCTTAATTATTTGAATTCGTCTCCCTTTCACCATCTCATCATTTTTTTTTAACACCTTGTTTTCCATGAAGAGTCGGAAAACTTGTTCTGATAATAAGGTCAAATGCTGTCAATTCTATAAATTGCATAAAGTTGATGGCGTCATATAAGCTCACCTGTTTCAACTTCAACTTATCCATCGCCCGTCTAAGGTAGTCAGGAAAATCTTTACTTTTGGCAGCAATTCTTCCAACGTGAAATTCCGCCACCTGGTCCCCATAATTTTCCCTCAGTACCACCTGAAGCAAGGCTCGGTAAAACAAGGATTTGCTTGGCACCTGAAAAATTAATTACCATGCCATGTAAACATCCGCAAAATCCTGTCAAAGGTCAAGTTCGTGCCAGTCCTTGACTGCACCCAGCAATGGCATTTAATTAATCACACCTTGCCATTACACAATTAATAATTATTTTTTTCCTTCATACCGATTGAAGTTGTCGGATTCTCTCGAGAGGCTGTGCAGCCAACATCCTCGCGTTTCTTCCCAGGCAGCACCTTTTCTCCTTGGCGTATTTGCTCATTGGGAAACCAGATCCTTCAGAAGCCTCGTGGTCCTTCCAAAACTCGGGCAGTTCAAACTCCTCGTCCAGAAGGTGGTAGCAACACCCAACGACGCACATCCCTTTGGCCTCTTTGCACCTGGCAAACAGTCTCAACATGTGAGGACCCAAATTTCCACATGTGTGAAGCCCAACAAGGACCATGCTTTCGGGATGGTCACCAAATTCGGATGACACGAGAGCAGGAAGATCTGTTCGGTCTGTGACGTACGATGTCACTCGCTTGTAGTTGTCAGATGATGCCCAATCAGCACCGCCCCAAATCCTCTAAAAAATAATAATAAAGCAGGTGAACCCCGAGAAAACCCACGCCACCGACTGGTACACACAAAAAAAAATCCCAGAATCAGACGGTAAAAATACCGACCCTAATTATACCTGCAATATTCAGGCCTGCTTGTCAGCGAAACCAAAATATGAATGACATTTGGTCATTTGTGTGCATGCAATGTCAACACACTGAAAGCTTGTCATTCTGCGATTGTTTCCGCGTGATTTCGTGCGTGATCGTACAACCAGTTTTTATATATATAAATCCACTTGTTGTGAATCGATCATCGCCTTTTATAGAAGGCTATTCGATTCGTTGCTATAAAATTTGGGTATGAAACTTCAGATGGATGTGTGGCACGCACTATATACAGCATATGCACAATATGAGCATCGATTACCAAGGCTCGTATAAGGAAATTGACCCCGTCTTATCACGTTATTATTCCCGGAGCACACCCTTTCATCGACCCCCTGCACTTTTCTTACGTGCTCCTTTGGGGTCAACTTCTGTTTGTTTTTTGTTTTTTAATCCGGTGTAATTCCACACCCAGCACCTGAGCACTTGACTAATCACGTAGAGTGCGTGCGTACCGTTGTATGTATAATCCCTTTGGCTAATGAGAGTTGGACTTGTAGAAACCTTTCTCAGAATTAGCTTAACTGCACAGCGCAAATTGTGTGAAATAAATAAATCCGCCTAAGTGCCAAATTTGACATTTAAAAAAAATAATGTGTGAAGTAGAACGGCTATTAATGGGCGTTATTTCGCTATTCAAGGTGGCGGTTGTAAAGCAAGTAATAAAATAAGTGCGTAGTTCGTTAACAATAAATATTTCGGGCTGTCCCCTCCCCTCTGGGTGACCTGGGCGTCAAGCAAGTACTGACCTTACACCATAACGAGGTGTTGTGGCTTCCAGAACGGCCTTGCAATCTATCGCACCCATGACCCCCATAACCACTGGTACAACAAAGTGCAATTAAACTTCAACTTAAAAAGGGGGGGAAGAGAAAATATGAAACCGCAGACTCGCCCAGTTGTAATTGTTATGCCTGCAGGGGCAACGTGCTTTCAAAGACGTAACTATAGCTGGTAGGTCCTTGGAGTCATAAGCGCAAAATAATAATAAGCAGGCGGAGCAACATGCCAGCAGGACAAGAGTGCACGATTAGTATAATCAGTACGTGTATTAATAATTATTTTTACTCACTACATGATAGTTGCGTAATTCATCGACATAAAAATGTGTCAGGTATCGAATAAGTCACATGTTACAGGTGGATGAGCTGTAAGACTACTAGGAATACAAATGTCGATAATACCTATAGGAAATTATTGAGAAACTCTGTACATAATAATAGCCACTCACTGTACAGTATTTTTTTGTGTAATTAACTCACTCCACTATAGTGCAAGATTACAATGCACATATGCAACATTTCAATATAAATTATTAATTGCAACTCATGGGTGGGACAGTAAGAGGAGGGCATTAGGATAATGATATGTGACATAACCGGGTTAGAGCTATGAACACGCACATACCTACATGTTTTATTAACTGATAATAATAGTTGCATACTTCCATATATGAAATAGCTTGCGACACATTTGGCATACCAAGTATATCCCAGTAGACTCCTAATTACTATTTAAAAAAGGCCTTCTTAAAAATAGCAGCAAAATGTCAATAACGTAATTGAACCAGAATTACGCAATGAAAATGAAAATTATACTGTTGTGCTATTATTATTAATACAGTCGAACCCCGATTATTATGTCACCAACAGGACTGGGGCATAATCGGATAACCGAAACGGTAGGGGAATCCGTGGAGTAAAAAAACTTTAATAAAACACAATAAAAAACATATAAAAACATGAAATAACGTACAAAATTATTGTTTTCTAAGAAATAGTGAAGTATTTATCTTTTACACCCACTCTACTGTACTGTATTTACAACTTAACTACAGCAGAACAAACAAATGTGTAGAACGTGACAGTATGTAATGAAAAAAAAAAACAGATTTATAGCCGGAGCGGGATGGTCGGATAAACAGAGGAGTCGGATAATAATCGGGGTTCTACTGGACCTCAAATTGAAAATATTTAAATATATTACACATAAAATCTGTTATGTGCTGCAACAATGTGTAGCTAATTTGGGGCACACTGTCCTGAGAAACAATGGCCTTCAAGGATTTTGTGCCGACTCAATAATAATATCGAGAGTCTCTATTAATAATGAACCTGCACACTGGCAATGAGTTATGTATGAGATCGTGCATTATTTATTAAAGCACCAGGAACATTCCCAAATGTCTGTAAGACGATGTCACTCTCACTACGATGGCAAGCAGAATCAACCATGAAACCTGAACCTGCAGGATTTAATTGACATCAGGTTAGGTTAATTATTTTTAATCACATAGCAAGGGTTCCTCGGCTACTTGTAGCACCTATCAAATTAGGCACATCTTTAGGAGAGGAGCCCTATGGATGAGCCTCTTCTCTTTCAACCCTATCAAAATTCCGTATAATGGACGGCTACCATCATGCAATGCACACGAAAAAATTTGTACTCACCTGCAATTTTCCAGCCCTCTTTTCATCTCCACTGGTGTTAACGACTGATGAATCAATTCCCATGACTCTCAGTCCGTTCTTGATGGACAGGAAAGTACTGAGATAACCCTTCCCACTTCCGATGTCAACCACAACAGTAGCTCTGACCTTCCCGACCAGTCCGTTCACCACAGGACTCATCACCTCTACCTCATGAGCCTTCTTCTCTGACATGCACGTGTCGTATCTACGCCAGTCTGTATCACCCTCACACAAGAAAGCACAATCGGCCAGATTGGTGCACATTCCAAGTCCTTGCAATGTGTGATTCTGAGCAGCACTCACAAACTGCCCTGTGTACGGCAATCTTGACTCATAAATTGACTCGGATAACACGTCCAGCTCAGATTTGATGTCGTGAGGTACTAGGTTGTTCCAGTGATCATTCGTAATAAAGTCCACCATGTGGCAGTTAGCGATAGGGAGATACGGCTCCAGAAAGAGGACAACACGCTCTATCGCAGCATAGATAGAGTTAACTGCCATTTTTGGGCTAATGTCACGCACTTGCACTTTTGAAGCACCTTATCCTAATCAGTCTCTTTATTATTATGTCTGGTGTTTAGAATGAGAGTGTGTCTTCCCCATAAACCGGCACTAGCATCTTCATCTGTAAGAATGCCGTCCTGAACTTGGCCCTGATGTGCCTCATCATCTTGACTGTATCAACCTCCTTGATGTTCTCTCTTGGAAACGCCTCGATCATCGCCAGCAGTGCCTCCAGAGTCGCCTTCACCCTCGAATTGTTCACAGTAACATTTGGATTGTCCGCACCACTCTCGGCCCCCTTCACCTTCGAGTTGTCTGCCTTCAACTTTAAGTTGTCAGTCTCAATCCACGTGAGAAGAACACGTGCCATTCCCTCATAGTACCCCAGCTCTCCTCCAATCTCCGCTCCTTTACGATGACCAAGTGCGTACCCCTCCTCCTCCCCTTGCTTTCTACCCAAGACCAATCCTTCCTCGTAACCCTGTCGTACGATGTGATCCTCACTCATCACAACGTCGTCAAACGCTGCATTCACATCATCTTCTGGCCGTTCCTCTGGTGCGTTGGGTGCTCCGAGTGGCCCTAGCCAGCTGGTCCCTTCCGCCATTAATCCAACTGCAATGTAATAAGCACATGCTGCATTTAGAACAACTGTCTGCATGCTCAAGGTACTGTTCATGCCAAAGCTACATTACATTGTCTTTAACTGGTCTTTAACACACATCATACTTGCCCCTATTGGACCGGGCAGAACACTACCCAATCCTACAACCACCATAATAATAATTTAACATAAATCTAGAACGCAATTTACCTTAAAAATGACTCAAAATATTCATATTTTCTGCAGCACACGTGAAAGAGCAACAGACGGCTGCGACCGAAATAGCCACGCCGCTGTGACGTCACATATCCTGTCACTGTGTGACGTCACAGAAATTAGACGCAGCCAGCCGTGCAGCATTGCCGTGCACGGCGTGCAGGGTTGGGTACTTGTTGCTTTTTTATTTTAATAATGAAGTGTGTGGCTTTGGGATGTCCCAACAAAGGAAGCCATCGTTTTCCACGTGATCCGTCGCTGAAGGAGAAGTGGCTGGCGGCACTTGGAAGGGAAGCTTATACGCCCGAGTCCAGGGTGTGCCGGATGCACTTCAGAGACGAGGACTACAGGAAGGAAGGATATGCATCTGGTGTGTGTGTTTTCATATGTATAAATATTTGATGACGATTTATTGTACATTGTGGCCAGCTTCTTCTGTGAAAATTGTTGTCAATGTCCCAATATCCCCCCAAAAAGGGTACTGCCCTCGAAAGGGGTTTCGTAATAAATAAATAAATTGTTGTCAACGCCACAAATAGAAAGTATAACTGCTGATTCATTACCATATACATCTGTTTCTCAGGCCACGTCCTTGAGAAGAGAATACTGAACACAGGTGCAGTTCCATCAGTTTTCTCGTTGAAGAGGATATCAAGTCATGCTGTGGTTAATGGTCGGGTAGCGAGGAAGCCCAAAGAGAAGAGAGGTGAAGTCAGGTGTTATCAGAGCAAATCAACAGTGCCTGAAACTCAAACCGTAGACCTTGGAGCTCTAAGGTCTATGACTCAAACAACTGAGGAAGAAGGATCTGCAAGAACTCGTGGTGTGGTTTATGGTCGGGCAGTGAGGAAGCCAGAAGAGAAGAGCGGTGAAGCCAGGTCTAATCAGCGCAACACCATCACAGTGCCTGAAACTCAAACAACTGCGGAAGAAGGATCTGCAAGAAATCGTGTTGTGGTTTATGGTCGGGCAGTGAGGAAGCCAGAAGAAAAAAGAGGTGAACCCAGGTGTTATCAGCGCAAAACCACAGTGCCTGAAACTCAAACCATAGACCTTGGAGCTCTAAGGTCTATGACTCAAACAACTGCGGAAGAAGAATCTGCAAGCATTCGTGCTGTCGTTTATGGTCAGGCAGCGAGGAAGCCAGAAGAGAAGAGCGATGAACCCAGGTGTTATCAGCGCAAAACCACAGTGCCTGAAACTCAAACCATAGATCTTGGAGCTCTAAGGTCTATGACTCAAACAACTGCGGCAGAAGAATCTGCAAGAACTCGTGCTGTCGTTTATGGTCAGGCAGCGAGGACGCCAGAAGAGAAGAGCGGTGAACCCAGGTGTTATCAGCGCAAAACCACAGTGCCTGAAACTCAAACAACTGCGGAAGAAGAATCTGCAAGCGATCAGGCTGTGGTTAATGGTAGGGCAGCGAGGAAGCCAGAAGAGAAGAGAGGTGAAGCCAGGTCTAAACAGCACAACACCATCACAGTGCCTGAAACTCAAACGACTGCGGAAGAAGNGCAAGAACTCGTGCTGTGGTTTATGGTCATGCAGCGAGGAAGCCAGAAGAGAAGAGTGGTGAAGCCAGGTGTTATCAGCGCAAAACCACAGTGCCTGAAACTCAAACAACTGCGGAAGAAGAATCTGAAAGCATTCGTGCTGTCGTTTATGGTCAGGCAGCGAGGACGCCAGAAGAGAAGAGCGGTGAAGCCAGGTCTAATCAGCGCAACACCACAGTGCCTGAAACTCAAACACCTGCGGAAGAAGAATCTGCAAGCAATCGCACTGTGGTTGATGGTCAGGCAGCGAGGACTCCAGAAGAGAAGAGCGGTGAAGCCAGGTCTAACCAGCGCAACACCATCACAGTCCCTGAAACTCAAACAACTGCTGAAGAAGAATCTGCAAGCGATTGTGCCGTGGTTTATGGTTGGGCAGCGAGGAAGCCAGAAGAGAAGAGAGATGAAGCCAGGACTTATCAGCGCAAAACCACAGTGCCTGAAACTCAAACACCTGCAGAAGAAGAATCTGCAAGCGATCATGCTGGGGTTTATGGTCCGGCAGCGAGGAAGCCAGAAGAGAAGAGCAGTGAAGCCAGGTCTAAACAGCACAACACCATCACAGTCCCTGAAACTCAAACAACTGCTGAAGAAAAGTCTGCAAGCGGTTGCTGTATTTACTTGTTCCTTGCTGATTCATGTGTAGACGTTTGTGAGGTTGACGTGACATATGATCCAAATGCGCAATCAGAATCTCATGACAATATCTGCAATGTGCTTTCTCTTCCGATGAAAATTCAGAGTGAAAGTAGTGTGGAAGTTACTTCAGTGGGTACTCAAACAGTTTTCAAAGCTTCAGTTTCTTTTGATAAGTTGAAGGACACACCGTCGTGTGTGAGTTATTACACAGGTTTTGAAGCTTTTGACAAATTACAGCTTGCTTTACGTTCACTGGGGCCAGCAGCATATGACTTGACATATCGATATGATTCCATTGTCCAGGTTTCTGTTGAGGACCAGTTCCTACTGACTCTGATTAAGTTGAGAAGGGCCATTCCTGACTTTGGGCTGGCCATGATATTTGATGTTAGTGAAAAGATTGTGCAGAACATTGTGATCACTTGGTTAAATTTCATGTACCATGAATGGACAAATTCAGCATTTCAGAAAGCAACTTTCAGCAAGTACAAAAAGAGAACTAGATCGAAAGATTTAGGTGGAACGACACCAAGTGGGCTCATTACCTGCAGTGATCATTCATATTCAGGTTCTGCTAGTATGATTGTTGAGAGAAGTGACCTTCGTGAAAAGTGTGACCCATCAGCTGATTCTGTCATGTCAGACAGAGATTTGAATGTTCAAGATAGCATTGCACCCAGTCACATGACATTTAATATGCCAGCTTTTACCAAAGGAATGCGTCGGCTGCCTGGTCTCCCCGTTCGCAAAGGTAGAAAACGGTCCAGGAAAAGGGTCCGCATTGAGATAATCACTGAACTGACTAATACGTACAAAATACTGAAATGTAAACTCCGCCCTCCTTACGCAGAGTTAGGGTCGGAAATATTTTTTGTATGCTGCACCCTTTGCAATTTTCGTGAGGGTGTTGCGTAGGATCTCACACATAATAATTAATAAGTTATATTATACCGAACCATTAGCTCTTGATGACTGAACCAAGACTGACCTGATTGTTATTATATTTCAGTCATGCCCTGTGTGTCAGGTGTGAAAATATTACCTCATTACTTGCAAAATAATCTGTTAATATTTTGTACACTTACAAATTCTATATATTTGCATTGAAAAATAAATATGTTTGGCATGTTCCCGATAACATGAAATACCTTCATTACACAACAGCAACTTATCTATGATACAAAAAATAAATAAATGGAAGGTCCATTTGCAACAGTTTTTTTGTAGGTACATTTTTGATTTTATATATAAATGTGCGAAATTCGCGCCACATTGTGGTCGCGCATGCGCTCTGTGCTGCTCCAACTTCAATGCTGCAAAAAAAAACAATTATTACGATAATTGCTCTACATTACCATCCCCCGATTCAGTAATCAAAGTTTAAATTAGGTTTAAAAGGCTTTTTCGCGAATACACGTTTGCAACTTCACGTATGCCTCTTCAATACAATGTGTAGTACGCACGCGCAAGATATTACGTTGAACTGATTGCTTCATACTCAGCAATCAAACAAATTAATCAGCCGCACTAATCAACCTTTTTTCCAATCACCAAACGATATCACTAATCACCAAATTCGGCCGCCCCCTCCAATTTACACATAACCAGTATCCACCTAGTGCGCATGCTCCACGTTCCTTCCGGTATTCCCATTGGCCAATAATAACCAGCTCTCTAATGGCGACTAGCACGTCAAATAAGTGGCGCCTGATTTTAATTAAATATTAATGATGGTGCTGTAGGTAGCGCCATCTGGTTCCGACCGGTGCGGACTGGTTCCACGATCGGTCGGGTGGGCGGTTCAAAAACCTGATTGCCAAGTCCTACTTTGCTCTCCTTTCATTCAAGACCAACCAGTCCGTCTCGGTGGCAGCTCCGGAGTGCACGTCTTTGTCTCGTCCTCCAGCAACAATGGTGCCTGTCAGCAGCTCCCTTCTTCTGAGGACGGTGCAGCGAGCCACTCGGTCATTGTCCACATTAACCTCACAGCAGGTCTTTGACAGGGAGGCCACATACGGAGCGCACAACTACCATCCGCTGCCTGTCGCACTAGCAAAGGGAAAAGGTATGACCCAGCTTCAATCGTGCCGTACATGTTTTCACATAATAACACAAAACAGGTGTGTTCCTGTGGGATGTGGAAGGACGCCGGTACTACGACTTCCTCAGCGCATACTCAGCCGTTAATCAGGGACACTGCCATCCACGCATACTGGAAGCATTGAAGAAGCAGGCCGAAGTACGCATTTTGTCAAGGATAAATCACCATTAGACGTCACAATGCCATTATCACCCAACAGGTGCTGACCTTGACCTCACGAGCTTTCTACTCCGAGGCGCTTGGAGAGTATGAGGAGTTTGTGACCCGCCTTTTCGGTTATGATAAGGTACTGCCCATGAACACTGGCGTCGAGGGAGGGGAGACGGCGTGCAAGATATCCAGGAAGTGGGGCTACCACCAGAAGGGAGTGCCGAGGAATCAGGCCAAGATCGTGTTTGCGGCCGGTAATTTCTGGGGGAGGTCGCTGGCGGCGGTGTCAAGCTCAACTGATCCGACGAGCTACGAAGGGTTTGGGCCATTCATGCCTGGATTCATGGTGGTACCCTTTGACGACCTGCTCTCTTTGGAGGTAAGGATACGAGAAAAATACTCAGCATTACATTTATTATAGCCACTGCTGACAAGTAGCGCCAGGTAGCGCATATTACAACAACAATTCAGCTCCGTAATTGAGCTGTCATACTGTGCAACGTGGCACGTAATAAACATATTTGCATACTGGCATACCATCTAGAAATGGAATCTCCAACTTGCGCTGACCCAAGTGTTATCGTAGGTGCCAGTGGCGCTTGGGAATGTCGTAAGCCACAAGAGTCCGATACACTAGTAGTGTAACATTGTTGCACAACACCCTAATGTTATCCTTGGCCCTTATCTTGCACCGATGTCTCCAGAATGTCTCCATCATCTAGTTATCTGAGGTCATGGGATGCCTGACTCGTAGTCATTATTTGATATCCTCATTAGTACAGACATCTTGAGTCAGGAATATTACTTTTGAGTCAAACCAGTTGCACATTAGATGACTATGTACTTAACAATGTAGTAATCAGCATGATTAAATTGCTGAAGAATGATTGGAATGAAATGTGCAGTCAGCAAATTACATTATGATGAAGTACAATTTACGGATAGAAAAATTATGCATTAAAAAAAATTACGCTTTGAAATATTTCTTACGTGTATAATTATTTCCATGGTACCATGCCTGAAATGCAGAACTTAGCACAAATATACATCTTGTTAAACCTCTTATCGGCTTTAGTTGTCACATTCGGATTTCCATAGTGGGTGGGATTAAGATAAGGATGTTGCTAGTAGCAGCTTTGCAAAGCAAAAAGGGACGACTAGCACATGATATATTGGAGAACCTGAACTTACCTTCGCTCTAATTTCAGACTGTACTGCAAGACCCAACAGTTTGTGCGTTCATGGTAGAGCCCATCCAAGGTGAAGCTGGTGTAGTGGTCCCGTCTGACAACTACCTTCGTGAAGTCCGCCGCTTATGCACCAAGCACAAAGTTCTGTTTGTGGCCGATGAAGTCCAGACTGGTTTGGGGCGCACTGGGATGCGCCTTGCCTGCGACTATGAGGAAGTCCGACCTGACATACTGGTGTTGGGGAAGGCCCTGTCTGGAGGAACCTACCCGGTCTCCGCTGTGTTGGCAGATGATCCCATAATGCTATGCATCAAGCCAGGGGAGCATGGCAGTACCTACGGAGGCAATCCGTTGGCTTGCAAGGTTGGGGTGGCTGCTCTCCAAGTGCTGGAAGAAGAAAGACTGGCTGATAACGCAGCAAAGACGGGAAGATTGCTTCGAGAAGAGTTGAGGAAGCTGCCAAAAGAAGTTGTCACAGCCGTTCGGGGGAAAGGATTGCTCAATGCCATTGTCATCAACAAGAGTAAGTATATTTTTTTGTGAATTAGGCAGATTCTACTTCTATTTTGTGAAACACACATTTGCATTGAATAGTGTATCTCACTATATTTCCCTAATGCTATTTCTGTTTCAGAATTTGATGCTTGGGATGTTTGTGTGCGTCTAAAGGAGAATGGACTCTTAGCAAAGCCTACTCATGGAGATATCATCCGTTTTGCACCTCCACTGGTGATAACTGAGGACCAAATCCATGAATGTGTTGATATCATCAAGAAAACAATGATGTCTTACATGTAACATGTCCATTCAATTACCGTACTGATATTGACATTCCCATGGAAGTACAGCATGTACTGTGAGGTCCATATTCAGTGCAGTTATGCATTTGGACAGCATAATTTTATTATTCCAGAGGCTGGGGTTGTCTTTCCTGACATCAAAAAGTTAAGCTTGTGAGCTGTGGCCATCAATATGACAAACTGCCAAGACTGAGAAGGGATCATTTCATGTTCCCACCTCCCTTCTTTGCCCGGACGGAAAGTTTTGTGAAATTGGTTCTATTTTCTCTATGTATTTTTTACATTGAAGTTTCACAAAAACCATTCCAATAAACAGCGAATAAAAATAAAGAGTATGAACTGTCACCTTCTCCGATTTGAAGAAATGAAATGATCATGAAAATTGAGTTTAATATGGTCCCCAAAGGCCAATGTGTCCTATGGTAACATTTCGATAGCGAAAGCACAGCCACCTTGAGTGTTGAGATCTTTATGAAAAAATTACATACCATCATGAAATCACTCAAATATGGCTGATCTGTATTTCAGAACCTCATTTGCATGTGAGCAAAAGTAGCCAACACAGAGGACTTGTACAAAACACCATACTAACAGACATGTCTATTTTAATATAAACGATATCAAATGTAACACTGATCTTCATTGGATGTAGTTCTGTAGAATGCTTAAGTTTTTCTCAGGTTGGTATGTTTGCACTTTACATCATTTAGGAAAATAATGGGTGGAATTTTCCCACTACTAGTTACTGCTAACTTAGCATTATCAGTGTTGGCACTGGCACTGCTAAGTTAGCAGTGCAGCGAAAATACTACCCAATATTTTCTTCTTTCCCCCATCAGTTAGTGGCCATTTTTGAAGGCTGACTGAGGTTTTTAAATATCAATAAGTATGAGTTTTTCACACTACTATCCAGAAATATGGAGGAAAACGTCACTGTGGATGAAAGATGGTAATTATTAGCACGGAAGGCACTGCTGGGCATAAGAGCCGGCAATTCACCTGTATAAATTGTCTGAGCAACACATTCCGCAGATGGCATATTACGTTCAATAGCCTGAAACGTGATGTGTTTAACATACTCAACCACACTGCAAGCTTTAGACCAGGCTTACTGGGAGACACAGAATTCACATCTACTGTACTGAGGTGGCACATTGTTGGACTAAAAAAGGTGACACGATACCGGTAGCTGTTCCTGTTTGGATCCTGTGAGTTGAGCGTCAAAGGCGCCAAACATGAACAATGTTTCGCTGGGATTCCTCACATAGTGCAAATTTCCGATGATAAGTCTGGCAGACTCCGAGTCTGTGAATCACGCGGACATCACGATCCAACTGCACTAGTTTCCTGCTGAACAGACAACAAACAGCATGAAGGCCCACCTGCCACAAGATACGTCCGATATAATTGCGAGGCCAGCCGTGATGGACTTTGGTCCTCTTCTCTGTCGGCCAATCCTGCGCACCGCTGCAACCCTCCCACCACATACGCACACACCCACCAGTGATTTCCAATGTCAGAAAAAGCTGTTGTTATCTGCTAGTTGGGGATAGGATGGCCAGAGCATCGGACCTTTTCCGACCACTGCTGCTCATCCTGGGAGTCACCTGCTCAGCTGGAGTCAAAATTGTTCCTTCTGAGGTCCACCACCAGCAACCAGTGGTGGATGTCATGTACGACTTGGTGGCCGAGCACGCACAGGCCGTCGCCGGGCTCATCCCGACGCACCCTGTACTTCGAGCCAACTACACTGCCAGAATAGACGGCCTCAGAGTCGAAATGGAATCAAGAGATGTGTCGTACCAAGACGGAGGTGTCTCTCTGGTGATGGCCGACACTATGATCAAAATCCGGTTCTTCGGAAGAGGATTCACCAAGTACACCATAGTCCGGTTCGTCACTGAAGCCATGGAGAGAGGACAGGATTGCGACGACGTGTCATCCACCAAAGCTTTCCAGGTAAGTCACCTACCTAAAGTAAGCACTGATTACTTCAAGTTGTAATTGGCGCGCGCGACACATTACGACATCCCATGTTTAATCCCACAATAATATCAGATGTAATTGCAACTTGCTATGTAATGACAAATATTAGCCCCCTTTGGGTTATAAATTCCTGTCAGGTTGGTGCAGATGACCTTAAACTCGATACTTTTTCTGGATACAACCAGTTTCATATTTCCGCTCCGAAACGACTCTGTTTGGAACCCACCCTTTCCAAAAACAGGTGGGCACCGCAGGCCATATTCACTGGGAATGCCCTCGCAGCAGTATAAAATCCAACCCGGAATTTTCACATATGCTCCAATAATATTAATTCCCGCCACATGATGAACGGACACGATTGCAGAAATGTCTGAATTGAACATTTTTTCTCACGCCGATACAGTACGCAGAAATATTATTCCTTGCCTTGCCCTCGAGCCATTGCCAAAGGCGCAGTTTAAACCCTGTCAAACTCCTGACTGCTCAAAAGGCGGAATTAACATTATTGGTACACGGTTACATAACATATATCGAGGAGAGAGTTAAAAAAAAAAGGCAATGGGTAATGCACTCTCGGTGCACTTGGATTAATGTACCTTTGAAATCTCGCTGCAGTTTATATCGAGGCCGGTAGACTACTTCTAATACACAAATTGTAATTCACGAGTGGTACATGCAAATCAATAAAAATCAGAAAAGCAATTGCGACGAAGCACTGCAAATGAATGTGATAATTACATGCATGTCGATCACGTATTATGAAATAGTACGAGAGGTTACAGGCCTTTATTGTTACTGCTGTCAATAATGTCAACATATTCAATGCCCATTATTGCGTGAGTTGTGGCTTAATTACGTTGTTTTTCGATTAACAATAATAGGACGGAAGTCACAATATACTGATAATAGCTTCGTATGTTTGTCACATAGCTTGGCAAATCGTGCATTAATACAATGAAGTTTTTTTTATTGCTAATTGCGCCACAATATGTATGGATCTCCATGACGTATTTTTCTCGTACAGATTCTGTCGCAATCAGATGGACACTGTCGCATAATCACGAGTTGACCCCAATTTTATGGCAACTACCTATACGCATAATCCGCACGATTAATTGTAATCAAGTGCTGTACAAACTTGATTCGCAGTTGTTTTTTTTAAAAAAAAAATCCTCCAATATCCAAGCTGCGAATTACTGATTTCAGCTGCCAGAAGAGAGCCTGACCAATGACTCCGCGTCTTGCGTAGTGGACATTCCTCCCCTGGACACTGGAGAGACGTACTATTACGTATGCGTGCGCGAAAGTGACATCGAGATGCCCTGGGTTCACCAAGGAACGGACGAGTGGGTCATGCTGACCTCGTACGAAAAGACCCTGCCTCTCTGGCTGGAAGGGCTCATCCTGATCGTGCTGATGCTCTTCTCCGGACTATTCTCCGGGCTCAACCTGGGTCTAATGGCCCTTGACCCCACCGAGCTCAAGATAGTGGCCAACACCGGTACAGCCCAGGAGCAGATGTATGCCAAGGCCATACAGCCATTGAGAAACAACGGCAACTACCTCCTCTGCAGCCTCCTGTTGAGCAACGTCCTGGTCAATTCCACGTTGACCATCTTGCTGGACAACTTGACCTCTGGCCTGGTGGCCATCATCGGATCCACCTTGGGGATCGTTCTGTTTGGCGAGATCATACCCCAGGCAGTGTGCTCCAGACATGGACTGGCCATAGGAGCCAAGACTGTGTGGGTCACCAAGCTTTTCATGGTCCTCACTTTCCCATTGTCCTATCCCATCAGCATCATTCTCAATCGGGTCCTCGGAGAGGAAATTGGGAATGTTTACAATCGAGAAAGACTCAAGGAACTCTTGAGGGTACGTATACTTCTCCTCAGCATATATCAAATAAGAGAAAAGTATATCATGTGGACAAAAATACTTTCAGGTAACTCATGGGTATAACGATTTGGAAAAAGAAGAGCTGAACATAATATCTGGGGCTCTGGAGATGAAGAAGAAGACAGTGGCTGATGTGATGACGCGCCTGGAAGATGTCTTTATGTTGCCCATCAACTCATTCCTGGATTTCGAGACAGTTTCCGAGATCATGAATCAAGGTACGAGCCAAAAAAAATGACGCAAATGCCGTAATCGCTAATCACACAATGCTGTCAAAATCAGCGAAAGACTAACACAATGTATCATGTAATGAGATTTCAATTGTGTGCGTTTTGACAGGATACTCTAGAATTCCTGTTTACGACGAAGAACGAAGCAACATCTTGTCGATTTTGTACACGAAAGACCTGGTTTTTGTTGATCCGGATGACAAGATGCCTCTGAAGACTCTGTGCGACTTTTACCACAACCCTTGCAACTTCGTGTTTGACAACACGACTTTGGACGTCATGTTCAACGAGTTCAAAGGAGGTGTGTGTTTGGGCAATTGTGAATCGCATACATGCTATAATACCCTGACAAGTGACGAAACACAATTTGGTTCGCAGGTAACAAAGGTCACATGGCATTTGTCCAGGTTGTGAACGACGTAGGTGACGGAGACCCGTTCTATGAACCAATTGGCATCGTGACTTTGGAAGACGTTATAGAAGAACTCATTCAAGCAGAAATCGTGGATGAAACGGATGTCTGGGGTGAGAACTTTCTATCATTACTCTGGAGTAGGCTAAGCAAAAGCATAAAAAAAAAAAGTTCTGACCAGTAGGGCTATATCAGTCCTACAAAAATTACTTTCTATATCATCAGATGATAAAATGTTCTCCTTGGACGGTCAAGTGGTGGTCCAATTATAGGACAGGAGAAAACGAGTTATAACCAAACACTCGGCCATCTTATTCCGTAGGACAATTTGCAAAAAAGTTTATCATACCTCCAAGGATATCAGTTTCGTTATAAAAAAGGTATTCACGAAACATATTAATATGATATTTATTATTATTATTATTCAGTTGACAACAGCCAAAAATCTAGAAGAAAGCATGCACCAAATAATGGAAAGCAAGACTTCTCACTCTTCCTTTTTGAGAAAAAAGACAACCACAATAAACCTTCTATATCACCCCAGCTGACTTTGGCAACATTCCAGTATCTCAGTACAAGTAAGGTAATCGCCTAAATTTTCATGAGCATAATCTAATGGCACATTAATTCAGCAGTGGAAGCTTTTAAGAAGGAACACATATCCGAAGCAATCCTTCATCGCCTCCTTCAGCAAAAAGTGATATTCCACATCAGAATAAAATCTAAAGAAAAAGCACGCTACGATCCTCAAACCATCATTTACGAGCAGGTAAATAATTCAGCTCTTTTGTTGGTACTAGTATGAGTGTATAATAAACATATATATCGCTATCGTACACCTTAGTGACAAGAGTCACGTATCAGTAATGATAATGCATTGAATCAGTATACAGTACAACTTGCACGCAGAAATACAAGCTTCCTAATTCGATAAATCCTTTTTTTGTTTTACAGGGAAAACCTGCAGATTATTTTGTACTAATTTTGGAAGGTCGTGTGGAAGTTACTATGGGGCAGGAGAACCTTGTGTTTGAGAGTGGTTCTTTCACCTACTTTGGAGTACAGTGCCTCAATACCAATATTGGGCTAGGTAAGTTAACCGTAACTCCTCTGATTGAAAGGGATACCTATTTGTCATCATTGTGTCACTGTCTGAAGCGACTACCTTCATATCATATGTGCGATGATTAAATCCCATATCGCTACTGTCGATACCTCCGTCGCCTCTCAGTGGAATCGTGTTGCTGCAAACCTATCAGGTGAATCATGTCATCTACACACAATGCTTAACACACAACCTGCTTAACGACAGACCATAATCAATCTCCACAAATTCATATCCAGACCTCTGGCAAGTTGACCTTCCAATAAAGCAAAATTTGTTCCCACCACACAGGATAGACATCAAGGTACTGATAAAACCTTTGAACTGACTTGTGAATGCTGAGTATTTGCCCTTTACAGATTCCAATGTACATAAAAGAGGGTGTAATACTGTAACCTTTGAACTTGTAACACATAATCAAAATTGTATAATATCTCACTCACCAGGTGAAGCTCCTTCCACTCCGACTGTAGTTCGCAGCAGGCTACCTTCCATACACTTGATGGAGACTCTGCTCCACCACACCTTCGTTCCTGACTACACTGTAAGGGCTGTGAGTGATGTGTGCTACCTGAAGATCCACCGTCCACTGTACCAGGCAGCTAAGCAGGCTACCCTTCTTGAAATGACTTGTAGGGAACCATCCCAGGTGGACGAAGAGCAGCTGGAAGAGGAGATTGACAAGGTAGGACTTGAGTTGTTGCAGGAAACTGTGATGAAAATTTAAAATGACTGAAAAATTGCTCTCACAGGTAATGAACTCCTATGCTGGAGGATTGGATCACTTGGATCGAATCTCTTCTGCAACTGCTTCAACTGAGAGAAACTCAAGTCATGGATCCTCTGATGATGAAGTAAAAAAACCAGTGAGTTGTCAAATGCTACCTTTAAAATGTATTTTTCACTGTCTCACCCTGTGTCTTCATTTCAGGTCAAGGATATTAACACTGCAGATATCAATCCAGTGGAAAAACATTACTCTGAAAAACTGGACTCCAATACCAATGAAGATGACAGTAAAAGCAATCTCAACATAGTAAATGAACACCTTTGACAATTACAAGTCGCAGATGTAAATATCAATCAATGCAGCTAAACATTGTAATGATGGGAAAAGTCTCCTGGAAGTTACTCGAGGATTCAGCAGCTGTAATGAAATGACTGATGCCCACTGCTGATAATTATTATTGAAAATAATTAACTTACCTGCTGGCCGACAGCTGTAAAAATAAATGTGGAACACTAATAACACCACAATGATCAGAGAACCCATCAATTTATCATCTCCTGAGTTATGTACAGCTGAAACCAGCCATTGCAACATGCCCCAGGCAATAACCATTCATGTCAGTCACATGGCAGAACAATTATTTCTTCAAGTACAATTCTCCAAGTCTGCCACATTAGAAACCAATCGCATGGTTGTACATTTCTAAATTGCTTTCCATAGGTCCATGACTGTATCTGATTTACACCTGGATCCCAAAAAACAAGGATATAAATAACAATGACGAGCAAAGTGAATCACCATTGGAGGGTAGCATGTTGCTCTCAATTTTCATGACTTTACTACATAATTACACTCTTATTTCCTAAATAATGGAAACCTTACATCTTAAAATTAACTTACATGCATAAACTTTTAAAATACAGGCCCATTATGGGTCACAACTACAATAATAATATATAACAGGACTTTTTTTTTTTAAACATCTTGTACTTCTACTCACCTGGACCTACATGCTCACGTTTTTTTTTCATGTTTTTCTAGACTACATTGGTCTCCAAGATATGAACCTTAAACTGTCTTTGGCTAACACATGTTTGTAGAAAGCTCTTTTTTTTTCGCTCTAACTGCATTGTCCCCTGTACAGTACATTTTCATACTCTCAACACAATATTCATTTCTGACTCAGTTCTTTACTAATGCATGTCTACAGAAAAATAAAGAAAATAATGAACTCTCATACACTCTCAAAATACCTTCACTTTGTTAGTTTCATTACAGGAACCCAAATAAATATTTCAACAAAACAAATGCAAATCTCTTCCATTACATAACTGAAGACAATTCACTATTCTTTTTAAAAACTCCTTTTAAATATGCATGCAGGAACATTAATGCTTAAGTTGTGCATTGGATGAATTCTATTGATATAAAAGGAAAAAAAAAATTAAATGGAGATTGCATTACACTAAAATGAGATATGCCCTCCAGGTGGCCAAGTTGAAGGAAAAAATGGCACAAGTCTTCATTGTGTGTTTTTTTTAAAGAGTGATTAGTGAAGGTCACAATGCCTAATGCAAATTCTAATAATAATAATCCCAAGTGGATCTTGACTACAATCAACGTGCCAGTCTCAAAAATTAAGAGTCAGATGCCATTCCATTGACAATATCTGGTGGACTGCTCAAGGGCACTGCATGGGGCTTTGGAAAGTAACAAATACGTGGACTACTACAGGTATCCAAAAAGTATACATCCAAATTTCTAATATTGACAATACAACTTTCACAATAAAAATGTTGGCTTAACACATTCACATACATCGAACTGGCAGTGCCTGCCAGGTTCAGAAATTATAGTCTTTGTTTACATATAGCCCAAAATAAAGCCACCTTGTGTAGATGAGCAATACGAATTGTCTTCTACTATAATAACTGTTGGAAAAGTAACACAAAATGTATAGCAAACTAACTTCCCAATTGTAATGCACGTTCCTGCCTTACAAACTACTACTGGAAAGACCACACTTATTGCCCACCCTTTTTAACAACCTGGTTCCTTACCCTCCCAACAATCTGACTCATTCATTAATAAAAAAATATGACACTTGACTACAACATGGCACCACTGCAGAACTTTGCTCTGCTCATTTACTTAAACTCCACTGAACCCACTTCGAGGGAACATGAAAGTGAAGTGTAACGAATTTGTACTATGTTAACTTACAACCTCGCTACCACCCACAATCTTCACCAACTTCTCCTAATGCTCTATGTTTTGTTCCGTGCGTTGAATGGTAGTTATTTACACATGGCATAAAGATGAAGAGAAAATTGGAGTTGGTGGGATCTAAATTCTTGACAGGAGAGAGATGTCAGTGCCTACAGAGTTGGATCATGCTAACTTCTCTCTGGCGAGCTACTTTAAAAAGGTCAGACCTCAGATCATAATAATTCATTTAGCCCAAATGCGCTGACAAAAGTGTTAGAACTGAGATTTATCTACTACAGGTTAGGAGGGGGACTAATAATTTACTGGTTTTTAAATCAAGTACCGAGTTCAATTCACAGCCAGCTAAGCTACAACAAAATGGCAAAACCAGACCCACGTCTAGTTTCTTCAACATTTCTGAAGCTCTCAGGAATGGAGAGTTGACGCTCTCTGCCAAACATCTTCTGAAGAAACCGACAGCCTTGTGCAGTAAGATGGTCTTGACATTTCATCATAGACTGGCTGGCAGCTAATGCAATAACTGTCTGCAGCCACACATGACTAAATTCAGTCGTGGTTTTCTATGAATCCAAAAGGCCACAAAGTTAGTCCACCGTATGAGTTCATTGGGATGTGGGGGGGGTGAATCCAAAATCGGCATAATTTCGATGCGCCACCACTTCTTTTGATTAAACCAAACACCAAACCAAAAAACGCAAGGAACTACTCACATCAGAAATAAATAACCTGACTTGTAAACCTCAATGGAAATACTCATCTAATTGCAGACTAGGAATCGCTACCGCTTTCCCTTCTTCCCATTGTCATCCCCTAAAAGTTTGGTCTCTTCCGTAGCACTTACAGCTGCCACAGCTGCTAATTCCCCTCCATTTTTCATGACTTGTGGCAATATTCCATCCTCTTTAGTGGTGGCTAGCGACACTCTCCTGCCCATTGGTGAGGCTGCAATGTCATTTGGTATAGAGGTGGCACGTGTCTTAGACATCAAGCTAGGACGACGTGATTGGAGTGGAGGCTGGTTGGCAGCAGTGGCGGCGGCGGCGGCGGCAGCAGCAGCAGCGGCAGCAGCAACAGCAGCGGAATCAGGATTACTGACTCGAGAACTGTTGGTTGCCATGGGCTGGCGCAGGCACTCAGCTGAGACCAGTTCACTGAAGCCCTCCAGACCCAGGAAGTACTGCAAGACGAAAAAACAAGAAACTTAGACAAAATTTCACCAACACCTCTCGAAATCAGCCATTGTTACTGAAAGAACCACATAGATGCACATCATGTGGCTGTGTGACTACTCATCCAGTAAGAAAAATGAAGAGTCAATGATCAGACACAGAATGTCACTATGCAAAATTCATTTCCCATTTTCACCTCATAAAAACTTGTTAATCTGGCACTCCTTTGTTTGTATCAGACGTAAAGAAAATTTTGATGGGAAGTTAAGCAAGTCAAACATGACTTTGAAAAAATTAGTGGCCCACCACTCAGAAGTGCCTGCTCATATCAGTAGATTATGTTGTACACAGATCAGGACAACAACAAAAATCCTAGTGCAAATAACTCCAATGAGATAAAAGGTAACCTACGGAATTGAGGATCTGCGAAGGAAATTGTGCAGCCCTAACACTCCTTTTTTTACGTACCACTTCTGATTTTGACAAAACCTCATGCATACCCCTGCACCTCGAAGTTTCCAAGCCAAACTTGTCTGTCCCTGTGATGCACATCTGCTTAACTACAGAGTTTTACATACAAATTTTCATGCACTTTTGGTTTTTCTGCAATTAACTGGATGCGTGTAACGTCACATTCAATCCAATACAAAACATTAGTTTGGAAGCTCTTTTAGTATGACTGCAAAAAATTAAATATTCAGATGCAAAATTGCATACTGCTTCTCAAAGTTCGCCATGTAAAATTTTTATTGAATTGAGTTCAAAACAAAGCCTGGAATTTTTAAAGGAGAAACATGAAAAAGTTGGAGGGCCACTGAAATGTGACATTAGACGAATCAACAATACAATGAGCTGTTTTGGAAGCCCTTTACAGGATCTGTAATATGGTCACATTAAAATAATGCCAAAAGGGGGGCAGTTGATGTGGAATGTTGTACGCACAAAAAATCATCTGTGCCGACATAGGTATGCAAGAAAATAAATGTTAGGGGGACCCCACGGAAGCAACTAATTTTCATGTGTAAACTTTGCTTTACAAATCAAGAATTTGCCAAGCAAGTGTCTCATCCATTTTTAGGAGATGAAGTGACTCTCTCCAGTGGTGGTAATATTTATTGCACATAAGTATACTGGTCCTCAAAAACATGTTTAAAAATTCCTAGCAGAACTCGTCTCCTGCATGTCAGATGGGGTGAACTTGGCCGCACGTGATACTCGCTCAAGCTGATCTTATCGACGTAGTTTATGAAGACGATGCTTCTTGCACACTAGGAGATGATGTGGTGTACTCCTGTTATGATTTGGGACAATAACACAGATTGTTATTGAGTCAGATTCCCTGCTACAGTAGATGTGACCATGTAGTCCTGCATGGCAGGTACTGTACAACTGAATGGCCCAATGGAACAAAATTTGAACAGGATTCGTTTACAGCAATCCACGTTCCTATGGAACAACAGCCCAAGTCCATCATTCCCAAAGGAACAAAAGCCCAAGTCCAAATCAGTAAATTGCACCATACGGTTCCCCTGATTATTGTGTCGATACAACAATCTCACCATATATTCCTTTACCTTTACGTACCTGTTTCACTAAGTCAAATGCCTACGGCTCATTGCCATGCGTGGAAAAAAAATATTTCCTTCATGCCCATCCATTTCTGTGACTGGACTTGGGCCTTTGTTCTATTGGGCCATTCAACTATGTACTGCAAGTCAATCAATATTTTTTTATCCATTACCCTGGCAATGGGTTTCCATTGCATCAACAATGATTGACTGATTGTTGATTACATTACCATAGAAACAGGCCTTGACAAGAATGGGCTCCATTTCTAGCAGAGAATAAATAGCCTATAACTTGTAATATCCAGAACCACTTATCTATTCACCATGTCTTGGGTTTCAAAACAGGCAGCCTAGTTCATCTCCGAGTCACATTCGAGTGGCCAAGTTCACATTTCAAAGACTCTGCGCTTCTGGTAAGGTTTGGTCCCTGCCTATGGGTAGCACATATAAGGAGGAGTGGCAAAGTTGTCCCATGTGGATGCGGGATGGCTATGGCCAGGTTAATCCATTCCAATATTTTCCTGCCCAGAGCAGTGCGTTTGTAAAGAGGAAAATTAGGTGGCCAAGTCCACCCAGCCAGTTGGGCCATGATGTCATAAATTCTCCTATGCAGCATTGCGCGCAGAAAAAATTCATTTACACTCGCCCTATCTGCGAGCCTTGTCCAACACCTAAGAAAAAATTTGACATTCGTGGGTTAATATCTTCATACTTAAACGTTCACATTTTTTTGAACCAAGTTCATCCCATTTGACGGTAACCTGAATATTGAAAATTCTTTAAGCTCTTCTTACCTTGTCGATCTCCAGATCCAACTGATCTGCACCTTTACTGTTGTCCCTGTGTGACCTCTCCAGCATGGTAGCCTGCTTGGCAGCCAGGTACAGTGACCGTGTGACCCTCAGATAAAATACATCTGTAACTGCTCGCACCGTAAAGTCTGGGATGAAGTTGAGTCGAGTCGAGGCATCCAAGGACTGGATACTCGTGCGAACTGGAGTGGATGGTGATTCGCCTTTTGCGGTTTAAGGTTTCAAATAATAGTGTTTTTTTTTTTTTTTGCAATGCACAGGAAGCAAGGGTAGGTTAAATGGCAAAGAGAACACGGGAGAGAAAGAGACCCCCTGTTAAAATTGCAGGCTTGGAACACACACGCACACAGGATGCATTCAGTTTTACTCACCCACACTCACTGACTGCGTCAGAGCTTGTGTACCAAAATAGGTGAAAGGACCACTCTCAAACAGCATGTCTTCCTTCCCCACAGTCACCTCTACACGGCCCTCTATTATCAGAACAAAATAGTCTGCTGGCTTGCCCTGTTTATTTTGAAGAGAAAATGACATTTCATAAAAACCTTTCTTATTCTGCCAAAAACTTACACAAGAATATTGAAACATCATTATTTTGCAAAACTGATTCTAGCAACAGTTCTAGCAAACAGAATGGATCATGTGCTATAGATTTGGTCATTGATGTGATGTTGATGTGAATGAACACACTGCCATAGAATTCCTGTTCTGTCAAGGCAAACTCAACTTTTGAGCAAGTACAATAGATATTCCACAAACATACCTGTTCATAGATTACGCAATAGGTGTTTTCTTTGGAGGTGTCCCGACATTTGACCTTAATGTGGTGGATCACGTTCATCTGAAGTAACTTCCTCAAGACTCGCTCACTTACATATGTTTCTGAGAATGGCTCCAATGCTGCAAAAGTAGTATATCATTGTAATTATGGAGTTGTATAGTGTAGACTTTTTAATACATAATTGGAACTTATAATTAATGCAATGGCACATGACAATGTTGATTTCTCGATGGCAAGGTGAGGGAAAACATGCAAGAGTCATTGCACCATCACATCTCTCACTATGACTAACAACTGCCCTCAGGAGCATATGCAAAATTTCCCCTAATGTAGTCCCATTCTAAGGTTACAATTTGACGACAAACCTTTCGAAGGGTTACAAAATAATTTGAAATAAATTAATACCCAAGGCTAACATGACAACTGTACCTGTGCTCAAATACTGAAAAGTTGCGAAGACCAACTGAGGTGACACAGACACCGTCCTGTGAACCTTTGTCTCAGCAAAGCAGGTGAAGTCTGTCCTTGTGTTGGCAAAATTTCGCTTATGTTTTCTCTGGTTGTCAACTGTAAAGCAATGTCAAAATTAGAGTCCACATTTAATACATCAAAAGCCCATTGACTTACTCCAGATGTCAGTCTCATCTATAATCTCTGACTGAATGAGCTCTTCTATGACATCCTCCAGCGTCACCAATCCAATGGTTTCATAAAATGGATCCCCCTCCCCTTCATTGTTAACTCGTTGAACAAATGACATGTGACCTTTATCACCTAGAAAAACATGAGAGTTTGGTATGTAAACTTGGGCCCATATTCTATTTGTAACGCGAATTTAAGACCTAGTGATATGAAGCCATTCTAAATTAACAATGCAATTTGGTAATACGGGCAGAAGTATAAATGCAGAGGCTGGTATGCACGGCTGGAATCGGCAATAAGGAAGCTGCTGGGCACTTATGACTAACAGTCAGCAAAAGTATTCCTCCCCCACTACCAACAAGAGAATTATCTGGAGGGGGCCATGACACTTCAGAAATGTGCGGCATGTACACTAGCAGTACACATACGCTGGCCACAAAAGAGAAGATTTCAGGTTGCACTGTTGGATGGGGAATGTGGGCGATTGGAGTACGAGGAAGGCGAGTAGTGACTATCAAACTACTATATTTACACTACAGCACATAAACAGAGTGCGGAAGGGAAGGGAGGAGGGTAAGGAAGGTAGGTCTCTACAGTGCTGGACATTAATGGTGTCATACTGGGGACGCCACAAGCTGACAGCAGCAAAAGAGCAAATCAAAGTGATGAATTAGCAACCAGTACGTCACTTGGATTCACCAGCAGCTCATGGCACCACCAGTACGACACCATTATTGTCCAGCACTGTACAAGATCGAAAGATGGTCAGTGAGTGAGTGAGAGTGAGAGAGAGAGGAAGCCCCAAGCCCAAATGACAGCTACATGACTGTTGCTTTTGTTGAACTAGTTAGTGAGGTAAACAATCTATAACTTTTTAAGAATTGCAACACCAGCATAAGTACTGCACAATAATGACAATATGCATGTGAAAAGTGAATTATTAATAATTAGGAAACCACTAATTTGGTCACTTAGTAGCACTCTAGTAATTTGAAACTCACCAAATAAAACAAGCATACACACCTTCCTTGAACTCCTTAAACATGTAATCAAGTGTAGTGTCCTCAAATACAAAAAAGTAAGGATTGTGGTAGAACTGGCAGAGAGATCGAAGGGGCATGTTGTCGTCTGGGTCCACAAAAGCCAAGTTCTTGATGTGAAGTACAGCAACTACACAACAACGGGTGTTCTCATACACAGGCACACGAGAATACCCCTGCTTCATGATTTCGGATACGGTCTCAAAGTCCAGTTGAGCATCTATAGACAGCATGTACACATCATCTATCTTGGTCATCACATCTGTAACTGTCTTCTCTTTCAACTCCAGTGCTCCTGATATTATGTTCACCTCATCCTTCTCCAGGTCATGGTAATCTCTCGTCACCTAAAAATTGAACACAAATCCCATTATTATCTGTACGGTACTGATACGCCATCTTTCCATCCAAAAAATGTAAATAGACAGCCCTAGTAAAACACCACCAACAACCATAATAATAATAATCATCATCATCATCATCATCGTCGTCGTCTAACACTAAAATGCTGTAAAGCTCTCATTTTAGAAAAATAAATCACTGACTGAAAATTTACAGATAGAATCTGCCCTTAATGGAGATTCTCCAGAGCAAGGTTATTTTGCAATATTAAACGGATTCGTTACATAATTATTGCAAAACTTACCGAATAACAGGCACCGGTATCAAACCAAAATACTGGTCTTACTCTATAATTACGTAGCCCACATCTATCCTAAGCATTTGCAACTGTTATTCAAAGTGGCATGCTAAATGGAAAATCAACGTATACTTCCTTGACTTTTGTGGCGTATTTCATTTGCATTCTCCACCCATTGCAGTGCCAAGCACAGCTTGGTGTGTGTAGTATTATGCAAATAATAATGCAGTGGAGTATCAATTATCCACCCTTCGATTAGGGGGCAGCATTCAGTATTAGCCAACAGAGAGCATTATGGCCACGCAATTACGGGTATTCAGCAGTATGTGCACATAATCCCACAGCTGCTTTCTCTGTTAATGCAAACACATGCTATGTATGCCCCCATGAATATCAAATGTTGCATTTAATTATGTTAAAATCCAATATTCAATATAACTCATTGACATCAGTTTTTAAATAGTTGTTCTGGGTTTGATGAGTTAATTGCATTGTAGAATAATCAATATTTGTCATTTTTTCCCATCCTAGCCATCACTTCCGTATTATCAACCTTATCACATCATCTTTTGGTTTAATTTGGAAAGGTAATCAAGGCAAATTATCTGAGCCTACGTAATATGTGGCAATGTTAAATGAAATACAGCAATCAAAAGTAATCATGCCTCTAAATTTCGCTAAGTTATTATTTTGCCCACTGAACCTGTTTAGAACCTGATTGGCCAACTCATTTTCTCAATTAAATAAATGCATGGTATTGTAACCAGTAAATTTTAAAATCATCATGACCAAGACCTGCAAGGTCAAATTTGGGTGCACAACCTTTATGTATTGTAATATCGATATTTACTAAAAATAACCCACTCTTTCTAAATATCAAGTGAAAGTAAGGCGGGTGAAAACTGACAAAAGAAATCAATCGAACAGGGCCGGCTCATTTAAAAATAATATTTCGCGATCTAGATCTCTGAACTAACAAGTCACGCAATGACCTATGTTGATTAGTTCGCTGGCATGAACTGGCATTACTTCCATAACAGCAGATTAAAATCCTGGCTCGTACTGACTCCAAAGTGTGTATATGCCAGGTGTATGCAAGCAGTACCTACTCTCTCGTGCCACAAATAAATGGCTGGCCTGATCCACATGTTCACCACATGTCTCGCCTCCATATAATAGGATACAGTATATATCAGCTGCGTAATTCGCGAGCTAATTTGCACGTGTGTGTGAGAAAGCTTCTGGACTGTATATATTTCACTTCCAGTGTGTTGCAATCATCTCGCTCAAACTACGTGTTTAACTGCCACATCTAAAATAGAACCAACTGAACAGGCTCTTCATAAACTTAGTATCGTGTGAAACTGGAGAGATACTCGCAGATTTTATAGATATAATATTCCACGTCATGCGAATTATCGTGACCGAGTCCCATCTGGACTGTTCCTCCAAGTGAGAAAATCAATGTCACACAATTCGGCAAGGTTACACGTGCTTCAAAAAATTTCGGATACTTGAAATCCCCCAGATTGAGAATCATTACTCGGAAAAGACGCAAACAACAGCACAGATTTTTTTTTGTGTGTGTGTGGTCGGATACAGACCGGTTTTCTCCAAGTAACGACCGGTATATGTGTTTCTTACGATGCGATAAGATGCATTTCGCCACCGCATAAGTATTCCGTACTGACTCACATAACATGCTTTGTGTGTTGAATTTCATCTAGTCGGGTTTGGTTTGGTGTGGTTCGGCTGAGACTAGCAGATAAGCTTCAGGCCGAGATAAAAGCCAGCTTTCCTTAGTTTCCGTCCACTAGATTCTCATATAAAAATCTGGTCAGATCCCAGGACTTGAAATCAATCAAAATCACGTGAATTTTCGGATCGCTAATGGGTAACGACTCAAGACAAACGGATGACAGATGACGTTTTACAACAGCTGATTCATTTTATCGCGCAATCATTAATAACCAGTGTTGAAACTTTTACCATGTAACAAGCGTGACCAGCAGTTGCAAAGCGAGATAAGCAGAGACCAGGAACTACCCCGCCTGACTAGACATTTGCTTATCATATTGTCGATTAAAACATCCCGAAAAAAAGCCCGATTAATTAGAAGTAATAACCAAGTACATGCGACAGATATGATTCGTAATCCCAATTCTTAATAGTTGATAAAGCGAAAAAAAGTGTATCTTCAGTACGTGTTTCTCGTCACAATGGCCACTCATCTCGCTGGTGCCTTGATATCAAAACGAGATAAACTTATTTAATAAGGTTACCACGAGGTGCAATCTCACCCACGTGGCAGTTTTGACCTCATTCAACACCAGCACACTTGTTTTTCTCCGTCACTTATAACCTGTCTGGTAAAATGGCAACACGGGAAATAAATTGGCCGAAATTTGCAGCACACTTGTCAAGCATCCCAGAAAATCCAGAAATGAGCCATAAATCAAATTTCTTAAAAAATGGAGCAAAAATATTATATGCATCCACATCAGACCTTGAAACCGATTCATCCTTTCAATCCAACGTACGGAATTAAATTCTAAACTCGGCGTTGGCATACGTTCAAGGGTCAAAAGGTCAAAGTGGAGACTGAAAAATCGGCCACTGCCACAAGGAAAAATCCACCTGGGATTCAATTTTGTTACGCGATAACAGCCAATGCGGCTATATAGTGCTTTTTTTTTTTTTTCACGGGGCCTGAAAGTTACGTATGAATTTGCTTCCGGGAGACTTTTCTCCGATCGATTGAATCGGGCTTGCCGCCAAAATCCCCAACGCGCCACAACAGGGCCACTTTTTTTTTCAAGGTCGATAAAAGATTCGCAAACAGTTTTTCGCAATGCTGCTTAAATTACTCTTTCGTGGATGGAAAAAGCGAGACGGCGTAGATCACATCACGCCAATCACACGCACCTCTGACCAATTATAGTTGCGCAACACAAAATCGTTACAAAAAAAAAAATCCACAATCTTTATTTGCAGCATTGTTCATGAGATCTACGACCCCTTTTCCGCAACGCAGGTCTGGCAACAAAATTTTTGGCGAGACCAGAAATAGACGCCCAAAGCATACTCTCGGGAATACTCGACACTGGACGGCTTTAAAATTATCCCACCCTTCGAAATGAGGTTGTACTTTTGTGGGGGAGGCTCAGCCTAAAACCGCAAAGCCACAGGGGCTTCCTTCATCTTTTGCCAATCTGGACCGATTCCAAAAAAAAACAAGTTGCATTGCGGATGTCACTCAATGCCCAATATTGCAAGAACACAAATGAGAAAAAAAAGGCTTGGCCAATTCCGAGTTTTGCATTGATCTAGTTGCGAAATTCTCGTGCCTGGCTCCTAAATTCCCACTGATTAAATCACGCGAGTTGAACCAAAAAGGGGGCAGCGTCCTCTTGGAGTGCAGAAAAAAAAAGAGTGGCCATTTTCACACCAATTTTTATCAACATACCCACACATCCTACACACACCATGAGTCACTACACTCTCTTGATTCTCATCAGTATGTGCACAATTTGAGGGATATGAGTTCTCTCCAGGCTACGCAATTAGCGAATAATGATCTTCCAAGGCCATTGCACCTGAGGTGGGTGGGTGGGGAGGGGTCGAGTTTACATCTTATCCAGCTGTCGAACCTATTTGCTCAATACTTGGACTCATGTAAAGTCTTGGCTACAGGACATTCCCACACCTTGATAGGTACTATCCTGCAAAGGCCCGAGAGATAATATTGTGATTGGGGAAAAAATTACAGCTCAGATAGAAATGGGCTACTTGTATGCTTTATCGCAACCAATTTCACTCCCTCCCCAGGCGTCCCAACACCTCGGTGGCTCGATCGTCTGTGAATAATTGGGTGCCACTTTCTGACCAGAGTGTTTCCCTGATAGCAGTAGTAAACCAATTACACCTGTAAGTCCAGACGCAGTGTACGCCATGCAAAAATCATTACCTACCATTGGCAAAGCAGTGTTACCTATTTTTTAAAGGGGAAGAGCAGCCCCAGTAGCCCTTTAAACCAAATCCCATCGAGACTGGTTCACTTGTGGTTAAGAAAATGAAAACTGCACATTAGTGTTGAATGCACCATGTTGTTTTTGTTGGCAATTCTTTACTTAATGAATTGTATGGAATACTGTTAATGTGTGATCAATAAAAGCCCACCAGTTGGCATTTCATGTCAAAAAACCTGTGCAATAAAAACAATCATAACATATCCTTGACTGAAAGTACTGCAGTAAGCATGTCTCAATTGAATATTGTGCAACTGGCTTACTGACTGACCTATTTACAATAAGAGATCTAGCACAGGTCTGTTATGATCTGTAGGTGAGGTGCCACATGGCAATGCATCGCATTTTAAGTTATTACATCAGATGTTTGTGTGGGGGTGCATTTCAATGCTGCATTTTTTTCTAGCAGTCATTTGAGTCTGCAATTCACCATATATCACATTTGTAATTAGTCTAATAATTGTACCGACAATGCCCTTATTTGTAGTACCCATTGCTGTTAAAAAATTACTAGGCTATCAATTACCACATAAATGATAAAATTGCACCAAACATGGCCCAACACAATCGTCTCTCAATAACGTGAAATAACACAGAGTGCAAATCACAAAAATTTAAATCTAGCTACAATTTAGAATGAAGATCAACCTTACCTCCAGCAGTTCCTTGAGCCTCTTCCTGTTGTACACATTTCCTATCTCTTCCCCTAGCAACTTGTCCAAAATGAGACTGATGGGGTAAGAGAGTGGGAAGGTGACGAACATAAAGAATTTGGTCACATACACTGTCTTGGCCCCAATTGCCAGACCATGCCTGGAGCATATTGCTTGGGGAATGATTTCCCCAAATATCACAATCCCAAAAGTGGAGCCCACAATGGCCACCAAGCCTGAAGTCAAGTCGTCCAGAAGTATTGTCAATGAAGAGTTAACGAGAACATTCCCCAACAACAAACTGCACAGCAGGTAGTTGCCATGTCGTCGCACAGGGTCAATGGCCTTGGCGTACCTCTTCTCAGTGTCACTGCCGGTGTTGCTCACGATTTTGAGCTCTGTCCGGTCCAGGGACATAAGACCTAGGTTCAGACCCGAGAAAAGTCCAGAGAAAACCAGCAAAACCACTACTAAGGCCCACATCAGCCAGAAGGGGAGGGGTTTCTCGTAAGTGTGGACTGATGTCCAGCTGTGGTCCCCTTGATGGTGCCAGCTTCCCTTGAGGTTGTCCTTCACACAGAGGTAGTACAGGCTACCACCAGGTAAAGGAAAGGTGACAGACATGCGAGCTGTGGTGCCTCCAGCAAAGATGTCATATATCTGTTCAGAAGAGAGATGAGCTAATATTCATCTGAACACGGCAAGCATGCAGCTGATACCAACTTAAAATGTTGGAAAAATCATCATCCTACGCATCTCAACTAATAAGGGAAACCTCTCTCAATGTATTCCCCACAAGTATCAATCTTAGGTAACACAACACTCTGCCATGTACATTTAACTAAAATCCATGATTTACCCATTGTATTTACCTACAGATATTAAATTAATATCTATATATTTACCTAATACGACTTAGGTTTATTCATTCAAATAGTAGCTCTGCAGTGTCAGTTATGTTAAGCGTGCTGTACATAATAATGAACCAATTTTATTTCGTACTTACACTGCACATTCATTTTACTTGCAATTTGTCTTTCCCACTGATACATCTCTATCATTTCACCGACATTATTGGCAATCTCAAGCTCTTTTGGTCCCATTTATATTCCATTATCATCAATCCTCTGCTGTACATATGAATTCCGCTTAGTGAGATGGTCATCTTACAATAACTTACATTGACAGTGATGTAGTCTGACATTTGGTAGTATGAATGCAACACAAACCCAGAATGCAAATGGCAAGTGAAACACCATAAAATAAATCAGAATTTCAGGTACTTGGTAACAGTAAAATGCATTGCATAATTTTCCCATTGCAATGAGTACCATGTGATCCATCATTTAAATATTCCTTGACAACATCAATCTGCAGATGATCAAAAATCAATTGTGTAAAAGTTTGCTTCATACCTGTCACTAGCTACTTTAAGAAATTCCTTTCTCCTGACAGCATGCGTGCTAAGATAAACTGGCTGCTCATTACTTCGAAACACTCCACGAATGCAACCCAAATGTAACCTGCTACGCAATGCATGCCATGACTTTCGTTCATTGTGAACATTCCTTCATCCATTGGCACACGGCGGATCGTACTAATCACACAGCAATGATTTGTTATCAATAGAGGGATACCTGTCATCCACGATCACATTTGCTTCTTGTGATGCAGAAATGGGAAACAACTAGTAATCCATATTATCGCCATTCATTGAGAAACACTTTTGTTCACATACCTACTGTACACCAAAATTAACTACGTTTCACACTGTTTCCTTTGGGTCTGCCTTCTAATATTCCAGAATATGCAATAATCCATTCTTGCCCATGATTTTTCCTGACACATGCTGATTGAGGTATCCAAGATAGGATGTGAACTCGTGATAAATTCGTGAAACAATATATTAAACGTATGAAAGAAATAATTAATTCTTACCTGATAAGCTTCGGTGGTCTGCCCCTCACAGTCCTCTCCGGTGGTGAACTTCACTTTCACATCTTTAACTAACCTCCCCCCAAACACTCGGAAGACAACCCCTGAGTCAGCCAACACTAATGCGACACCATTGTCGTCATAGAGCGCTCCCTTGTCACTCTCCTCCACTCTCAGAGCATTTATAAACACCTGCCCTTCCACTGGGTCCACAGTAGTGGGAGAGTCTTCAGAGGGAGGGGGAAGAGAACGTGCACCACTGTCACTATCACTATTTTCCACCGATTCCCTCTTGATCCTCAGCACTGGCACTCTTTTAGAACGAGATTTACTTGAGCTACGAAAAAAAAATGAGTATGTTAGGTAACATATGAGTAGAAATTGTATCCGAGAGCTAACATCTCGAAACCACTAGAGGTTGAATCCAATTTCTCAATACAAATTTTCATCGTCTGAAATTGTTACATTTGAAAGATCACTACAAAGGAAAGTATCACATGAAAATGATTTTGCATGATGTTCGCCATATCTTCGGCCCACTCGCACAGTATATCCCCATACATTATTGTGCTGACAAGTAATAAACAAAACACTTGCAATCTGATGTATAGATATTAGTTGTTAACTAATAAGTTGACCTTTAAATTCTACCGTGACGTGTCCCCCTGATATATGAGTTACAGTATATTATTTTTTATCTTCATATCACCACACACTGAAGGGGCCTATTATTTAATTAATGGGTTGTACTGAACCTGTACTTTCGCAATGCTAAGACAATGTGATGCTCTTATTGCCTTGAAAATTCCTTGCCAGGGCATTGCCACTTCACAGGGTATTCCAATAATAAAAATAAATAATAAGGTGAGCTTATCAGGCTACATTGGTGAATATAATTTTGAGGCAGTACACATTGCAAATCAGCAGTACTTGAATACATTTTTTAAAAGGTTAATGCAACACTGGAATGTTTGATAATTGCTTAATATACCTGTGCTATATTCTTTCATAATAATGCAGTACATTGACTCATACTAATATGATTCAACAATTCTTTAATGAAATGAAGCATTATACTGTGTGTCCTGTTCCTGTGGCAGCGTAACAATTACAATAAAAAATGAACAACCAGCAGTGTCACGCCAATGTTTGTTGTGTCTTCAGGTTACAATCCACGTGCAAGGTCGTGGAGAAGCTGAAAATGCAACTCTTTAATGATGTTTCCTTGCATATACCATAACACCAGGACAACAAAACAATTTTTTATAGCACTTCAAGGCAATGCCACGTTATGGTTCAAGGCCAGTCAAGCAACAACTGGGAAGTAACTTCCTCAGTGTTTTGAATACATGCCTAATATGTAGGTTGGCCTTAAAGCACGCACTGTACAACTGTACAATCAACATTTCACCTAAGACTGAATATTACAATAAATTGCAGCACTTTACTTTCACCATCATGTATGAGAAACAAAATATCTGCAACTCATGAACTATTTCACTCTTGCTCAGAAGAACACTAACCGCTCTTGAGCAACAACCTTCGCACCCAAGTTTGATTGCCGTCAAGGGTTCGACTTGTCAAAAATTCCTTGATGCATCAGTGACAGTGTGATGTTTGGTATTATTAGTTTAAAACTATATAATGACAAGCAAGGAGAATGTACATATCTGTACAAACTAACGTTAAATAACAAAACTAACTTGCAAAATAGAGCACACCCTCAGCCAATTATCTCCAATATTATTACAGCTATTAAAATATAATGGAAGTCACGAGCACAATATACATAATGCTTGTTCAACGCCAACACTTCCTAAAGTACAAATCGCAAGAGGAATGCTTGCTCCAGAAACCATTTCTTATAAATACACTGCCAGAAATATTCGCAGCACTAAAATATTTTGCAGCACATGGACAGGAAGTGTACGTCAAACACTAGGATTGCACATCCCAGTTTACAGCTCTTACCACAAACTATCTGCCTGTTACCTCATAGTGCTGGCAGGAATAGTATAACAGCAGCAGGACTCGAGAATTTAAGGACAATGTCTTTATTTAGAGCCTCCAGTAGTGCAGTTAGAGAAGACCTACTCTAATCTGTAACGATCTTGGTATGCCAAGACCTTGTCTAAGTACAAATGCAGAATTCCTTGGCAATAGCCCCTTTGCACCGACACTTGTCTTGTATGCACACATGTGCCAGTGTCCTCCTGGCCATGCCCATCACTTTCTATTCCAAGTGAAGCTTTTAGTAGGTTATTCCCAACCTTTCTCCTTTACTTGAGCTCTCGGAACTAATCAGACGTACTAAGTATTGTATCATGCGCTTCTGATGAAACCTGCAGTATCAGGCACCGCATATTGAAGAAAGTCATTCACACCCATCGGAATACCCAGAAGCTGCGTGACATCAGATTAATTGTGCATTGTAAAAAGGCAGATCGGTGCCTGGCAAATGCAGAAAGCTGCTCAAATATTCTTATGCATTTATATTGCAACTAAATTCTACGTTCAGTCAGTCGCCTTAAACAATTTCCGGTGTGGCATGTTCAGCATTTGATATCTGAGCAGCCAGTAAGCATGTGTATTTGCATAATATGTACATATTTGTATGAGAAGAAAGTCGTTCACACCCATCGGGATACCCCGAAGCTGCGTGACATCAGATTAATTGTCCATCGGTACCAAACAAAATGCAGAAAGCTGCTTCATTTTTGCGACTAAATTCTGAAACCAATTTGCAGCGTGACATGTGAACACCCAGTAAGAATATGTACTTGCTTTTTCTTCCTAATATCATATTAAAACCCATCACTCGGCAGTTGAGCGTACAACGGACTTAGCCGGACATGGTCGGACTTGAGTGATTTAAACGCAGTCTTTTCATTGCCTATGGATTTTTTTCTGGCAATGCCCACAATAATCTCAGCCTAACTTTCCACCCGCAATATTTTTAAACCGTTGACTAAAAGAGTAGCACATTCTAGAGAGGCGAAGTTGGCCGTTCCCCAAAACAATTCGTTCAGGGCATGAACAGCCTGAAATGTAAACTCTGCGGACAAACCCCAGGCGTTGCGCCACCCACACGTTGAGCGTTGTCGTACCGTGTGTGCATCTGCAGTGCACTCCCCAGATGCGTCCAGTTGCCCCCCTGCGTTCCATTCCTGAGACACAGGTAGAGTCCATGCAGCCCCCTGGGCAGCCCCTGCACGTGCACCGTCACCTGCCCACTGTCATCACCAGCAGCATCCTCCGCCGCAGTCCCGAGTTCCACAACGTCCCTGCACTGCTCCCTCCCTGCGGTGAGGCCCACATGGCTGCCCCGGGGCGCGCCCCTGGGCAGAGGTAGGATCCACCCGCCCCCCGGCCCGCAGCAGCCCCCTCCCACCAGCAGGAGGAGGACGAGGAGCATGGACGGCGACGGAGACGGACCGCCGCCATCGCTCGCCATCGCTCGCCTGGCCCCCGTATGGAACGAAGAACGGTCTAGACCACAGCGCCCTCCCCCCGGAGGCTATAGCCATAGACTTCTATCGGCTGGAGGCGACACCTGCCCCAGCAGACATGCAGTCTCAGGCGGGCATCTGCGAAAATGGAACACAAGGAAATTGTTCGAATTCCATTGTCGATTGTCTGGACCCTGTCTAGACTGAACATGTCTCGTCAGGTCGTACATGTACTGTACCTGCTGCACTGTTGAGCACAAGATGACTGTTTGGCTGGTAGAAAAAGCAGAAGTGTTTACACTCTAGAGGAAGCTGCTGACATGACATCAGCAATGCAGCATCATGTTGCAGTTTATTGCTGATTAGGCTGCTATGCCAATTACATGGAGGCAAAGAAGCTGGCTGTATAACGCGTCAAACATTGCTGACAATGCTATCTATACCATATGTGCATTGACCCTTTCTTATTGTCAACACTAAACAGGCAAATCATGTGCCCAGGAAGGATGACGGCATTTGCCCCACTATAAGTTACTGCTAATGTAGCAGTACCGTACTGCTAAGTACTTCCACACATGTCGGACGCACTTCTTGTTTTAGTTGATTAAATCCTATGGATAATGGGTGTTGTGCAGGTGCAACAGGCCGTGGGAATGGCAGCGTAATAAAGACACGGTCAAGGCTGAATGTCAACCAAAGCGACGGAGACTCCCTGGTTGGCGGTGGGGTTATCTCCAGCCTGGTGTCAGGTGATAAGCAGCAATTTTTATATTAATTCACATGTCATCCTGTGCGAGAATATTATTAGCAGCCTTACTGCCAGATGATACGAGCCAAAAGCTGTAATAAAGTATAACGTTGAGGATACGTAACCAACTCGGTGGAGGCACATAAAATACTCCATACAACCCATACACTAATTAACACTGACTTTATTACAATATCTTTATGTGATTGATCTTAATTGCCCAGCTACTTCAGCCTTTACAAACATTAAATGCAAAGCTGAAGTTTTTGAAAGCTCAAAAAAAGTATTGGACCTCAACATGAGTAAACTGTACAATATCACTTTGATCGCCACAAGAATAAATTTGACACATCATAAGCCATAATACACAAAATAACATAATACAACATTTGAATACAAGTGGAAGTAGGATCTTACATTGAATTCTTTAAGTACTGACACATATCATGCTGGAACAAGGTTTGGTCCCCTTGGAATACATGGCCACAAGTGGAAGGCATTACATTATTTTAGTAAACGTGGCACTTTAGGAAGAATTCGAGTAATGTGAGTCATACCTTAAAATTGGATCCGGTAAAGAATAATACACCCAAATGTCGTAGGATATCAGCACAAAATATTCTCAAGACACTTTCTGGTCCTTTTCTTACGGATGAATGTCTGCAATAATTCTGTGCCGAGAGTACCTGAGTAAGTACCTGTCACATGACTGATGGCTCATGTCTTCTGTCCTGCCCGTATCTTTCAGCCAAGCTGTTTTAGAGTACATTCATCGATACTTTTGGAGATACACCAGTTTAGGAGTGTTTCCATGAAAGGGATGTCAGCAATGTCAAGGTGTAGTATAATTAAAATTGTGGTGATCCAGGGCAGTAGCATGTGACAAGCACTCACTCAAAATTCCTACTCGAGTAACAGACGTACATAAAATGGCAGCCTTTGGTGGCAGACAACAATATTAATATTGAGCTGGAAAAACGAGGAGAAATGATAGATTGTAAATGACAAATGAACACACCCTTGCTATGGAACTACGACTAGGTACAACTTTCAAAAGAGATTCGCAGTTTTAGCCGTAACATGACTTGTTATAATATATATTATGTATATGCTAGTTAATGATCTTCAATTAAGAACTATTCGCCCTATGGACACAATAATACCAACCTCTTGGGAGAGGCAGCAATGATTGATTTTTGCAACCATTATCACATGTTTTCACCATAAAACTAGTCACCTAAAAATACAAACTAGCTTTGGCTTTGTCGCATCATATATCACTAATAAAACAATTTGATACCGTAGTTGGAAAAAAAAAATGGCCCCACTTTTGCACTCCTCCCGGCAAATTAGACTAGATTGTGGCAAAGTGTGAAGGATTGGACACTGATACACGAAAACAAACAAACACACAAGATACATGATCCGTTCCCCCCGTTCTCTTGCCAACTGCATGAGGCCCAATTGCAATATTCTTTCAAGAAAGCTCATCACATACATCAGGTTAGCACATACACGTCTGCGTGCAAGTTTCTCCAAATTTTCAACAACATCTGTCAGTGCAGAAGTCAACGCGGTAGAAAACAAATCAGTAAGAAAATGCATTTTACGAGTATATGTATTTCAAACCCTTGTTCACAAGAGCGCAGTAGCTCTTCAGTCTGATGTTCTGCTTTGCTCCTATTCTATGAAACATTTTCTCGTGATCTACCCGGATCTACCACTATCTCAGCTACACATACTTTCCCTGTGAGCAGGAAGTGACTGTTACACTGCAGCTGTCAAGGCCAGTCATAGAGCCAAGCCTAATATGAATTCTCAGATTACCGTACAAATCAAATGACACTGCCCATGTACTTTGAGGTTTTTTTTCCTCGTTACAACATTACGAAATCAACATGGCCGTTGGAAGTCAGATTACCAGAATAAGAAAATAGTCTGTTTCCTAAGTACTAGCCTACATTTTGTGGACGAATGTAAACTGAACTGTAAGTCTACTGATAAAATCATGTAAATTTGCCATAAATATTTTTCTGATCTTTTCATAAAGTTGCAAATAATGCGCCTCTACACACCATTATTGCACATCACATATTATAAACCACTATCTCCGCCATCATAATTCATATGGCCCACTTGGCTTTGTTCAATTGAGCACCATTAAGTTGGCAAGTGAAGGAATGGGATACACACTACTAAACACACCTTACCAGACTATCGAGCCTCCAATTGGTGCACAAGAATGTTTCAAAATTCATCTCTTGACAAATGGTAACCAAATTCTCAGGGTTACAATGTCGAGTTACAAAAATTCAAACAAGCCTGTGGCTCACAATTAGTTTGGTGCCTTACTACGTGTGTCATTAACAGAACTCATCATTGTCATGGCACTACAACAAGCTCATGTGCCTGCTTCAGGCATTGACGTTATTTATTGTTGCCATAAAAATTGGTTTTGAAAAATTAATGCCCCAGGGTTGATTTGATCAATACCTTCAGCTCTCTATTAAAATATATCAAGTGAATTTCTTATGTTACAATTGATCAGAACCATTTGAAACTGAACAAAAATACGTCAAAATTTCATCGTGTTGAGAGAGCATACGTATATTTTTCGTTGTGTAACTCCTGTTATACCGGATTTAGTTACACAACTTTGTTGCACACTTCCCTTCACGCTATGCCAACAAAAACGCCAGAAATGACTGCATTTACAAGCATATAAGACAAGCCTATCCTGTAAAATTAAAATTTTAAAAGTTCTAGTATGAACTACTACTTTGCAGTACTGCACTACTGCTTCAGGTAATCAAGTGCGCAGCAGGCAAGCATTGGAAAATGCATCGGACAAAATATATGCATCTGCCACTAATTTCTGGGTGAAGTAACCAGCGATCACCCATCGCACTCTAAAAAGTGTATCAATGCAGGCTTTCAATATAAAAATCGTACGAATGTCTTACAAAAAAAAAGTTGTCTTATATGCAAGTAAATATGGGAATTAATTCCCATTCTTGTTAACCATTGCATACTCTGACTCATTGCACTTGTAATGCAGCAGGGATTCCTCGGTTGGCTTGGCACCAGGGGTAGGCTTGTTGATAGTAGCATAGCCAGCGTGTGAGTCGTCAGCTGGCCTGCAGCTGCTCAGCCCTTCCTCCTGGAAGCTGGCATATTCGTATTCATCAGACTGCTTCCACTGCTGCTGGTTCGAGTTCACCCTGCGGTAAATGTGTCCGCTTGAGGTGGACGCATCTGCTGAGATTGCACTGGCAAAGGCAGCAGCCTGAGTGGAGAACGAGCCCCCAGGGCTTACTGGAGTTGTTGGAGACTGCACTCCAAAGTGCTGCAGGTGGTCATATCCTTCTTCCGTGTGAGGTGGTTTGGTTGATGAAACAAACTTGGTGCCCTCAGGCTTTGGAGGGATGAATGTAAGTGAGGAATCAGGGGTCGTGGTGGACGAAAGGAGTGAGGAAGTGGTGAGGGTTAAGGGAAGCTTCCGAACTGGGGCACTTATTTGCTCCTGGTTGAAAAAGAAAATCATGAAGGTAGTAAACACATCATGATAATTATATCCGTTGAAACACCAACTGCGGCTGTACCAACCTTCTCAACATGAAGTACTTGATCCACTCCCATGGTTTTCCATGCCTCAGTCCTGACCTCAACCAAGTCGTAAGTGTGAGAAGTCTCACCACGTCTTGGATTGGGCAATGGAGGCCTTGGTTTGGCTAAATCCTCGGTTGATGCAGAATCCGTGGGAATTGATTTCTTGGATGACAACACGTTCTTCCGAGGAGGTTTGGCTGGTTTCTTTTTTACGGACTCTACAGGCTTAAGCGTGTCTGGCAACTCTGGCACATCCACACTTGTTTCCTTTGACATGAACGACGATTCTCTTGATGTAATAGAAGGTACCTCCATCTCCCCTGTACTCATCCGTTCAATGTTCCTCAGTGTCTCACCCAAGCAGTGGTGTATCTCCTGGCTCTTTGGGTGTGAGAATTTGAACACACCTTCGCCCGACTGACAATGTCGACCTGCTTCAAACTGGAACCGAGATCCTCTGTGACCATATTTGCGTATATGCTGGTATGGCCATGTGCACAGTATGCGTCCGTCATCATCCCCTCCTTGAGCCCTGAGGGTTTATGGTAAAAATTAAATCAACACCAATGGCAAACACTGTATTTTTCCCTGGGACATTTCAGGGACGTTCAATAAACATATGAAGCAAAGTATGCAGATTTGGAAGATGAAGCTTTTTACCGTAGGATTAATGCATTGCGACCAAGGACCAAGGTGAAAGTTCCTCGCATGCCGCATCGTTCTGATGCCTCCGTCTCCACGATCTCCACACTGAACACCCCACTTTCTGTGGAGTAGTACAGAACATTCTCCTCCTCGCAGTCCTCTTCCGCGTAGTGGAAATAGTGGACAGCACCTTTCCCACCGAAAGCCACTTCTTGCAAGGAGCCAATCCATTCCGACATTTCCTGAGCCGTTGTTGCTGACAGGTGATACGACTGTGTCTTTGTCGTGATCTATTAAAAATTGACGGTGATTAATACTCCCATTAGTCACCCTGCTGGTAAACTTACGAGGAACACATGAGGCTGGTGCTTCTGCGGATCCTCCGTGATTTTGATGCATTCTTCTAAGGCAATTATCTTGGCCGAGGAAGTCCTGGCTACCTGCTCCTCCGACTCGAATACCTCCAGTCGATCCACACCCTGATTGCTAGCATTATACAGCTGGCAGTACTTTTTCTGCCATTTCTGAAAACAATTGTTGTTATCATTGTTCCGGTAAAACTCTGTGCATACGTAGTTCCCCTGCAACAATCACCTTGAGCTGGCTGAGTATCCCATGCGGAGGGAACAGCAGGTACCCTTCCTTAACCGACGCACCAGACTTCATCGAATCGCCACTGCAACAGAAAATGCATTACAATCCACACAAAAAGGAACACCTTTTGTTGTACTTACATTCCAATACTTCTGTAGTGTTTGGCTGCTTATTCCTTTTTGCAAAATAATAAAAAAAAAGAACAGGGTGTTGCCTCTCTTCCTCCTCCCCCCTTTTCCAGACCCTTTTTTTCCCCCCTCTCTTTCCTTCTTATCCTTCCTTACCCCGCCCTGAGTATTTAGTCCCCCCAGTTGTTTTCCTGCTTCAGCTGCAGATAAGAGCTGACCTTGGACTGGACGCCGCCATGTTTTCCTCTGAAGGGATAACCACAGACAGTGGTGCCAACTGGTACGGGTCAATACAAAAACGTGAGATCTTGCAACACATCACGTTTTGAGCAAACCGCATTTTAACTCACATTCTATTACGGAATTAACGCATAATTAGTATTCTAATAAGATTATAATGCCAATTTACATATGTATGTTGGCCAACAGTAGAAGACGCTGATTGCAACGATTGGCTGCTCGGTACAGAAGCCTGCTACTGATTGGTTGAACTGATTGCGCGGTTGGTACATGTAAACCGGTGTAAACGCGATGTGTTGGCCAATGAGAATGTTCGGTCCTTGTAATAAAAAAATTTACCTGTTGCATGGCCATCGGGAAGTCTGCCCATGTTTCCGCCCCTGGTTCTGCCCCGGGGCCGATTTTCCGCGCTGTTGTCCCATTTAAAAAAGAAAGACCTTGTTTTTCTCCACAGATGTTTAAAATGCAAACTGTAATAATTGTCACCAATGTTAAATTGGTCAAATGCAACAACGTAAGTAGCATGCTGTCATGGATGTTTTATTCAAACTCTAAAAATTAAATATGTATTTATAATCACAAGACTGGCAATGTTTTGTCAATACAATACTCTAATGCCACTAGACAGGAAAATCATTTTTAATATAGAATATTCAACCAACTTGTTAAAAATATCAGTATAGTCTCTTCAGACTTTTAACGTTTCAGTGCATGTGACTATTGTTTAGGAATCGCAATTTTAATGTTACCATTATTTATGCAACCAGATAATGGTACACCGAAGTAATTAATAATAAGAGACTGTGCACTGTGGCTTTTATTAGTAATGAAAGACTGATTTAGAATGTCTGTACCTTTCTGTGGATGTATATAGGTGATGTTGTAGGTGGCAAACTCATTTCGCATTTGTCATTTCTGATTCTAATGAAATCCCTTGATGGAATGAGACAATTTTATTGTACTGTACAGTTCAATAAATATATTTTAGGGGCGGTAGCCCCTAAGCAATACCGTACAACAATTTTCAACTATGAATTTTTCAACATCTTGTTGTTGTTGTTACGCTTTTTTTTATTCGCCCTAACTCAAATTCAGCTGCATGTAAAGCTTCCACATTTTGAACACAGATCCCCACCGTTGTGAAGTGCATTCCTACCATTTACAGCTAAACCCAATTCCTCTTCACAACACCGCAAAAAAAATAATTTAAAAACCCTAAAAAATACGTTTCTATTTTATTTATTTTTTGCTCAATAACTATTCAGGATTTGGTTTCTTCATCAAAGGGACGAATGCGCAGTAGGATGTGCGGATCAATGTTCAAAACCTCGCAGTTCCACCTGCTGCAGGATTTAAGTTCTGATTTTTTTTTCACCAATTTTTTCTGTCAAATACTTCATTTTGTTCATGATTCCATCACCTAGCAATGTCAATTCCTATTTACACCTCGCCATATTGTTAGCGAAATGTTACCCCGCTGCTCTGGGGTGAGCGGATTGTACTTTTTACAGTTTAATCCAGATATAACAACCTCGGCTATAACTACAGACTTTTGGTTATAAAGGCAGGTCCTGGCATGCTTCCATAAGGCCCTGTGTATATTTCACTCCTGACATACATACTCATTTTCACCTCACCACTGGTCATTTCTTGGCCCTCGGTGGGAAAAGATAGTTTTCCAGGCACAAAATTCGCACAAAGGAGACGGAAGAAGAAAATTTCGGATATTTTGGTCCTTCATAATTCTCGGGTGAGCTAATAGTGCATTTTTGACACATTTCATTAATCCGTATGTAGTCTAGTAGTGCATATTGAAGCCATATGGAAAGCAGAAATCTCTGTTTTCATTACGTGACGATTTGGCTATAACAGACCTCGGTTATAACAGACTTTTTCCGCGCTCTCTTGAAGTCTGTTTTATCTGGATTCAACTGTAGGCTATCCCTTCGCTACCTGCTATATCGCCATCGCCAAGTATTACCGGCCAACTCTTAAGCTGATTTAATTCTAAAATTATGCTAGGCCTACAGTATATGCGGAATATCTACCTTGTGAAATGTTCCAGACGAATTTTCTGAAATCGTCGCATTTCGCTAATAAAGGAGTTTGGGAGTTTTCAGATGTGACGGAGGCAAGCGGCAGGTAAGTATTGATTGAATTCTTGCAAAGTACCACGATTTCAGAAAATTCGTCTGGTACAGTTCTCAATGTATATATATTCCGTATATTTTAGCGTGTAGGCTATTTCATAATTAAGACTAACCGTTGTCTGGTGGCACTCAAGTTTGGTTTTTTTACGACTCTCTCTGTGAAAATCATTTTAGGAACTTAAGCGACAAAAAATCGTCTCCAATACATTCATAGTGCAGAGCATAAACGTGTTAGTATGATATGATACGTATATCACTGTAGCTGTTATTATTTGTAAAATATCTTGTCCTTGTCTTCAGAGTACGAGTAAGCTACAACCTACGTAGGCGATGGTGGTACATCTGACATTGCGAAGAGGTTTTAAAAAATAACACTTAAATAAGAGCAAAAACATTCCCTCCAGCGAAAAAAAATGGTAGTGAGACCTCCGTGGTGGAATGAAAGTACTGAAACAAGGCAGGCGCACGTAAGACCCCTCACCAATTAAGCTGTACCATAGGTCTTACTCAAGCAATTCTCTAGTACTGTATGGAACGGCTCGTAAAAACTACTGCTGCAAACTACTCACAATGTCAGAGCAGTAGGTAGGATTTTATTTTGAAAAGAAAAAAATTGGTAAAAAAAACTCGAAAAAAACTAAACCCATCCTAACAGACTATAGGACATTTTCGTTCCTGAAAATGCAAACTCCAATCGAAAAAGACCCTCTAAAATTCACCAATTAACGTTTACATGTGAAAAATTAAACATTAGAGTTAAAATCAGCATCTACCGAAGCAGTATAGTGGATATGGTGTCCGACTGTTAATCGGGAGGTCCTGGGTTCGAATCCCGGAGGCCGGCGATCCTGACCTTGGTTTTCTGTGGTTTTCCAAGGTCACCCCAGGAATAATTTCCGGGATCGTACCGTAAAATAGGCCACAGCCGCTTCCTTCCTTTCCCTGTCCTGGAGGAGGTGCGGGTCAGTGGGGGATTTCTTACTCGCATCTAGGGGTCATCTTGGCGATGCCAATGCATGATAAATTTCGAGTAGGCCTACTCCCGAAATTAAGGCGTCTAAGGTCCCACGTCACGGTCACATACTTCCGCATTTGGGGTCCCTGGACAACTTCTTCCCAGCGTGCCCATATGGCAAGACGGCACTGGGTGTGTAATGGTGCTCAATTTTTTACCTGCATTACTGATTCTTTGCCCATCTACATTTTGGCAACAAGAGTGGGTCAGAGTAATTTTTGACAACAATTCTGTCGCCTTCCAGCCAGCACATGACCCTTATTATTACCATACCTCCATTACTTCATCTGTCACAACAGCAATTGCAGAAGTTACCAGGCAGTGCCTGAGGAGCCAGTGCTGTTATTGTTGGGCCAGTGTGTCTTCGGGGATCATCCCAAGGCTCCCAAGTGGACATAAACCCATCTTCCATGAGCTGCTCGTTTTAGGACAGGTGGCTGGTAAATCCCCTCCTCCTAAAATTCAACCAGCAATGTTCAAATTGCTGCGAAAATGGCTCCCAAATTCACCAACATGTGTATATGAATGATGTTAATCACATTTACCGACGAGCCCGCGGGAAGCGGCGCCACCAACATCCTCAATTTTTGAATTTTTGAATATATAGTTTTTAAATTTTGAATTTTTGAATAAATATTTGGATTTTACATTGGATTTTTTGAATAAATTAATATTATTGTGAATTTTACATTGGATTTTTTGAATAAATTTATATTATTGTGAATTTTACATTAGATTTTTTTGAATAAATTAGTATTATTGTGAATTTTACATTGGATTTTTTGAATAAATTAATATTATTGTGAATTTTACATTGAATTTTTTGAATAAAATGAAGACTGTCTGTGAATAATTTTTTTTGCGTCAACCAACATAAGCAATAATTATACGCACCTGTGAATGGGTTAAATTCGCGAAAAATATGCAAACAGACGGGTTTTTTTCCACTTTAAATTCAAATAATGGCGCGTCCACCACATTGGCATTTTGGAATTTACACTAATAAACAATTAAATCTAGAAATGCTGCCATTTACTTATAATTTTTTTTACTTCATTCTATTTCTTTTTTAAATATTAAAAAAATGTGCCAACTTCCCCCCCCCCCCCCCATTCTCCACCCTCTCCTCTTCCCCCCACCTGCCCCCACCACCACGGGACCAGTGACGTCACGTCCATGTGACCTCCAACATGGCGGAATGCAGATAAAGTGGTGCGGAGGTGGAGAAGGTAAAATAATACTGGCCAAATCTCATTCCAAGTCTCGGCCTCCCCCTTGTGATTAACTCAATGCTTTTTGGGGTTCAGGCTTTGTCCATCAGCTTTGAGGGTACAGGAGCAGGGCTTGTGAGAAGGGCAGGGGAAGGGATATCTCGAAGGAGGAGAGGGGGGATATCCTCTGGTATAGGGAGAGAGCCTGTAGGGCAGGCAGATGACCACGACTGTAGTGGAGTCCGAGCCAGAGGACGGGGTGGGGATCGCTGAGAACAGGACCAGGGCAGAGGTGGTCGTTGAGCATCATCAAGACACTGCTGCTGAGAGGAGCAGGATCGCAGCCGGGGACAGCACTCCGGCAGACAGGAGGTAACGCATCTGGGGAAGTGCGCTTCAATTGGGCCGCAACTAGTACGCAGGAGCTTGCACGCATAACTACCTCACACAAAAAATTGGTGTCGCAACATATTGATAGCTAACACCGGTGTAGCTCTTGGGGTCACGGGAGAAAATTATAGTTTTAAATTGTGCATTTTACGTAGTGTTTCTGAATTACATAGGGCGACCCTAAAGTCTGGACAACGACTGACAACCAACAGCGACTGACAACTTCGCTGAGCGGTAACATCACTGAGTAACCAGTTTTGTTTGAGGCGAACATCGATTGTTACGTTCACCTCAAACAATATTGGTTACTCAGCGACGTTACCACTTGGCGAAGACTTCGCTTGTCAAATCGCTCACATGTAAACGTGGCTGTACAATACATTTACATGCGTCCAAACTTTTGGATCGCCCTGTATAGAGCCGTGTTGACATGTGAGCGATTTGATCAGCGCTGAGCAAAGAATCCGATTGTTTGGGGGCGAAAATCTATTGTTACATTAGCACCAAACAATTGGAATCGTCGCTCACCTATGACATCGCTGATCAAATCGCTCTCGTGTAAATGTGGCTTAATGGATATGATGGCACTATCAGTGTATGTGACTTGCTATCAGATGCACAAATATGTTTCTAGTCATGTGCCGGGTACCACCCACTTCTAGACTGTCGATCCTAATTTAGACTTGCTGGATGACCCGTTACTAATTATGTCTCTGGATGTTATCTGGAGAGGTTATCAGACATTCATGGAGAAATAGTAGGCAATTCATACTCGGCAGGATGAACTGAAGATGATCAGGGATTTTTTAAAAGGACAAAGTCGATTGCGAGTGTGTTTTGTTGAGGCGTCTAATTCTGGCCAGGCATTGTAGAAACTTCAACCGGTATTCTTCTGAGCACCAGAAGATCTTTCTGGTAATGTCTGGGCAATATTAGCCAGATAGACATTTTAATATCAATATTGGCAGTTCTATGGACCAATATTGTCATGCCATAATAGCACAAACTGATAAGTGGGTCACACGCATGTAATGAACAACCTTTACCATGCTAAGATTGATCCCATTGCACTTTATTCTACACTATCTACAGGATTCTGACAAATTTTGTGTGTATCAAAATATTTCCACAGGATGAAATAGGTTGAAATCACTTTCATTGAGCACAGTGAGGGTAACTGAAACTAGACAAAAATGAGGTCTGTCAGTATATGCAGGCAGACTTAACATTGGTGTACACTTTTTGACGGTAAACACCAATTGTCGTTACTCAATGTTTCTAATTTTTCCATGCACAGTTCAAGGATAGACATTCAGGGTAGCTTTTTTTTTTGTGCTTGCTTCTCCTCTTGTGATAAGCATGTAACCTACATGGCCTGCTTCATTCAAGAGACTTTGGACCTCAAAATGATGGGAGTTAAAAATGTTGGTCATCACAGAGCCTACAGAAAGATGAGATTTTCATGGGCTATGATGAATCGCTTTTTCAGATCATTATAGATCTTTTCATTGAAGAATGTAATTAGTTTTGAAAAAGGCGAAAGTTCTTTTGTGAGTTTAACTACTAGATAATTATGTTATCAGGTTAATGGTAAAGCCCGCGAAAAATCTGACAGACTTAGACGAGAATAACAGCAGCGAGACCAGCGACTGATAGTATTTTGTGTTCTTTCAGTGCAGTGCATTTCACAGCATTTGTGGTCATGTGAAAGAATATGCTGATTTAAAAGCTATTCCAGTGTATCAAAACAAATTGGTTGTTAGCAGATTGTTGACTACAACCATATCGTAAAATGGCTTGAGAACATTGAAAAGCAGGGAATCATAAAGATATGGCCTGGCGTGTGTAACTTTGTGGCCGGCAACACTTACCTAACGGGCTGGAGTTTCCTACAGTTATTGTTAGGAGACGAGGTTGGCAGTAATAGAAGGCTGAAGCCATCAAAATGTAAATGGATCTGTTTTTTATTGCTTTTGCAAGGAAAATCACTGGATTTATGCTGACATATGGGCATTGGCATTTAGCCATCTGCGATTCGCCAAGAAGCATTTGCCTTAAACTTAAGGGTTGACATAAGGGCTGTTGTCATTGAGGCGGAATTGTTTAATTTATTTCTCATGGTAGATGTGATTCAGATTCATATTGACATGTAATTCATTAATTTTTGTATTCCATTCAATTTTTGGCATTAGGCCAGTAGAGAAGCCAGACAGCAAGCCAAAGCCCCACCAGTTTAGAAGAGCACCTCCACCTCCTAGTGAAGGCAGGGAGTGTCTCATTTCCCGCTCGTCGTCTGGCGTCTCGGACGACTCTGCCATCCTTCCGGACGTGGCCTTTGTGCCAGCCACCAACCACAACATAGGTTCCCCAAGGAGCACCAGGGAGAACCAACCGCTCCTCAGGCGGATGGAGCACGATCTCACCTTCAATAACTTCCCAGGTAATACACTATTGCATTTGTTTTCATGTAAAAAAAATATTTGATACACATAATAACACTAGTGTTTGAGATAAAGGGTCAATTTACATATTACGTTTTGTGTGACAAATATATTATAAGTGCATATTTCTCCAAACAGATGACCCCCAGTTCTCTGAACTGGTGCGGCAGGCGGAGATTGCCATCGATTGTGGTATCTACCCTGAACGCATATACCAGGGGTCAAGTGGAAGTTACTTTGTTAAGAACATCGACTCAGTAAGTTATTTTATTTAAAAAAAAAAAAAAAAGCATTACGAAGCAATGGAAGTAACTTGGTTTTGGGGGAAATTTTTGTTTCCAGAAAACCGTAGCGGTGTTCAAGCCTAAAGATGAGGAGCCTTATGGTCGACTGAACCCCAAGTGGACCAAATGGATGCATAAGCTTTGCTGCCCTTGTTGCTTTGGCCGCTCTTGCCTAATCCCAAACCAGGGATACCTATCAGAAACAGGTGCCAGCTTGGTGGACCAGAAGTTGCAACTGAATATTGTTCCTAAAACACGGGTATAGAATCATCTTACTGCATATGTATTGATGACCACTTTCATTGATAAAGAGGTTAACAAAACGAATGGTTTTTGGCAGGTCGTTAAGTTGGTCAGTGAGACTTTTAACTACATACGTCTAGACAGAGAAAAAGCCAGGGCAAAGCGGGCTGTCCTGGAAAGGTTTCCGGCTATTGGGAGACGCTTCCATCGGATTGGATTGCCACCGAAGGTAACTATGTTTGTTTGCTGCTTGCATATGTATTGTGAGAACCAGAATGGTGAAGAGCACTGCTAGCAAGTTAAGTAGGGGAATAAATTAATATGCTGCGATATGATCTAAAATAAAGATCAGCTTAGTTCATGCACATGGTAAATTTTATGAAATACATGTCCTTGAAAAGTTATTGACAGTAGTTCACATTGACAGATTTGTTTGTAGAGAAGAATTAATGCGAGGAAACGTGAGTCTGAATCATTTTAAAGTTGTTTATGCTTGTATTTTTCAGGTCGGATCTTTCCAGCTTTTTGTGGAGGATTATAAGGATGCTGACTACTGGTTGCGGAGGTTTGAGTCAGAAGCACTTCCAGAACAAACCAAGCGTGAATTCCAACTACAATTTGAGAAGCTTGTTGTCCTCGATTACATTATCCGCAACACAGACAGAGGAAACGACAACTGGCTCATACAATATGTGAAGTCAGACATCAAAGAGAATGGGAAACGAGAGGGTGGAGATGCTGAAGAAGAGGAGGAGGAAGAGGAAGATGGGGAAGATGAGGTAAGCAACAATCATTTCTATTCCAGGATTTTCATTCAGTAATCTCTAACACGTATTGTTTGACATACGGTAGTCTTGGAGCATGGTGAAGCCCCCAGAAATCAGGATATCTGCAATAGACAACGGCCTGGCATTTCCATTCAAGCACCCTGACTCGTGGAGGGCATATCCTTATCACTGGGCCTGGTTGCCATTTGCAAAGCAGCCTTTCAGCCAAGAAACAAAGGATCTTGTCCTGCCGAGGCTTTCCGACCTCAACTTTGTGCAGGATGTGTGTGATGATTTGTTCCACTTGTTCAAGGTAAAGGCGAGTTCTCGGCTTCTACTGAATGTTTCGCTTGGACGATCTGGCTTTGTGTCTGACGTTTTTCTTCATTCATCACACTGAACCGTTTTGTTGTTTTTCCTTTTTTGCAGCAGGACAAGGGATTTGATCGACACTTATTTGAACGCCAGATGGGTGTTTTGAGAGGCCAAATATTAAACCTGACCCAGGCATTGAAAGATGGAAAGAGTCCAGTGCAGTTGGTCCAAATGCCTGCTGTGGTTGTAGAAAGGTTTGTTTGGTCATTAGTGTATTACGATTTTTTTTCTTCTTGAATGCAGACGTTTATTTACTTGCTTGTAATGTCTCCTTAGGTCAATGGGTCGTGTCGGAACAACATCCCGGTTTCCATCGTTTAGCGATACATTCACTCAACGCTTCCAATACAAGAGTCCTGTCTTTTCTTGGTGTTGATCGATTGCTGACCGCAACTTTTTCGTCATACTTTGGGTGGGAAGGAAGGGAATTAATGTGGCTTTTGTGTGTCTGCACAGTGTGGTTATGACCCCCTGGATGTGTCACACATTTGTCAGAGTTCATGTGGATCATGAGCAGCTGTGTGGGTCTCCTGTATATACAAATCATATATTTTTTGTTTTTGTGAACGTCATTTGTTGCGATAGACTTTTTTTTCTCTCCTGGCACCAAATACTGTGCAGGACTTGTATAAATGTGCCATGGATTGGCATTGTTAATTATAGACTTGGTATTTAAAAAGACTGATGAATCGTGTCACAGGACAGTATTTGTGCAGCCAGTCGCAGTAGAATAATTTTTCCTCATAATTGCTTTGGGATAAATGATACAATTGAGATAGCTGATTGCACTGTACAGGTATGCTGCGTAATAGAATTTTCCTATGGGGGACTGTGATGTGTATTTTTGTCTCCACGCCCTGTGACCTATTTGTCATCATAATGCACCACTTCTTGACTTTTTTTGGGAGTGCGATTACCAAAGTATTTTCTTCCCCTTTGTACTTTGCCACGAGGCCAGTGAATTTTGGAAATGCTTACAAGTTAGCGTAACACGTTGCCAGTGAGATCTGTTGTGGATTTGAACCTTTTGAGTGCAGCACATGCATTCCAGTCAAGTCAAATGGAACTGGACATTTGTTGTGATAGTTTTACCATTGTAGCTTGGATCATGTCTCCATTCATGTCATTTGTGCAAGTCTTTTTGTGAGGGAACTTTTTTGACATCCGTTTTTTTTTCTTTTCCTTTCTCCCCGTCTTTCCTTCCTGAAGCAACAATATTGTGCTTTGTATGCTGCTAATATTCATGTTAATGGAATTGCATATCTTCGTGAGTGTTTGGTGCTGCCGAGTCAGCTCACTTTCTCTATATATAAAAAAAAGGCATGATGAACATGACATTGTAATCAGAATTGTACAAAACCATAATAAAAATGCAATTTTCTAATATATATTTTGAAAGAAAATAAAAAATGGTAAAATGTTGTTTTCAACAGTTCTTTTAAACAATTACTGTATTTGATGGCATCTTGTGGGCCCACATTTCAGCAGATCATATTTAGAGGAGGTAAAAGTCGTTTATAATAATATTCAGGGCGATTTATTTGTACCAATTTTTGGGCGGGGGGGNGGTATTTTTTTTCGGGATGACTACGTATCCCGACGTATCCTGACTACAAATTATCGGAATACTGTGTACATATGTGGCTATCTGTAATAATTGCTTAGTTGTAACAACAAGATGGATATAGATTGGATAAGATTATTAATGAAATCCACTGCCATATTGATAAAAAAGACATCCATCCATTAAATTAAAAAAAAAAACAGGCGGGTTAACGGCGCATTCGTATCCCCATCCGGAACTGCAACGAAAAAAGTCACAAAAAAACATTCCATTTCCTCCCAAACACCGCAATCCAATTAAGTTTTAAAATTAAAAAATAATTAAACTGTACATCACAACTTCAAAAATAGCCCATCACCTTGCAACTGTGGCATCCGGCTGGCAAGAAAAGGAAAGAAAAGTGAAAGAAAGAGAAAGCGGCGAAAGGCGAACGAAAAAAAAAGGTTGTCCGGTAAGTGTTCGATTTCTCTTCCCCACTGGAAAACAGACGTCCCACCATCTCCTGTCCACATTAACCAGGTACTTAACCAGGTAATACTGTCAACCATCTAATTAACTCAGTACTAGACATTTTACTCATGTTTTATTCCACACACAGCAAATTTCGAACGTTGCTACCAAAAATGTTATACGCATGTAAATTTCTTGTCTGTTGTGTAAAAATTGTTCTTTTTTTGGGCGGGGTTGATGGGGACCCGTTATATCACACACGATGATGATGATGCTTTTTAGGTGTACTTGAGCACGGGGCAGTTGAACTTCTTGCAGCACTTGATGTCCTTGCAGGGGCACTTGACCCGCCTGTTGCAGGCCTGCGCTTTGGGCATCATGCAGAAGGGGTCCTTGAAGGACGTGCCGTATATGGTGTTGTAGTCGTTGTCGCCAGCGTTCTTCAGGCACTTCTCAGCCTCTCCCGCCGCCTTGCACGACGTGACCGCCTTGGGCCCAATTGCCCCTGGTGGAATAGAAAACGGTCGAATTTTTGAGAGATCTTTTTTGTCGGAAGCTTAGTTGGATGGTTCAGTTTGATGCAACGCCAATACTTTTGACGACCATTAAAAATTAGTACACTGTAAACCGCAAAACATTAAAAGAGCATCACTTTTTAATGCTCTTGTGATGCTTTTTAGCAATAAAAAAGCATCACAAGAGCATTAAAAATTGATGCTCCATGGGAGACTCACCAGTGATGCTCTTTTAATGTTTTGCGGATTACAACCTATGCGAACATATGCAACGTAGTGCCAACAATATGATAGCCTCAGTTAAGACTGCCGATCTCTGAAAATGGGGCGTACCACATCATATGTAGCGATGAATTGTTATGGTGTGCAATGGAAGCATTAGTTTGATTTGTTGCCGTTGCCAGCGTAGGGAATATCCTGCATGCATGCCACACGTATATCTTGGCGAATGACATATCTTGCTGCGTATTCCACATACCGGCAACGGTCACATCATCAAAAAACATATGCTTACATCACCCTGACACCTATTGTATGGCGTGCTGTACACACCAAGGTTGAATAATTTATTTTCTCCGTGCATATTTTGCATGCGAATTATACAGGCCATATGTCTATACATCTCCCCGCATTGTAACTTCCATAAATTCTACTGGGATCACTGTTGCCAGCTGTTGAAATATGGCCTCTTTGTGAGTTGATCCTTGTCCTTCTGTGTTTCAAGGTAATTAACTTGTAATTCTCGTGATCTCATTTAAATTAGGCGCACAATTAACATAATCACATAGATAAGTTCTCATCAGTGCATGGAGGTGCACTTAATCACTTTGCTCAGTAAGGTCTCAAGACGGTACGCCCTAATGACTCCTCCCATTTTGGTCAGATTCCAAGTTGGGATATTTCACTACCCGAAGAAAATCAGAGAGTCGCTGATCCCCTCCATTACAATAAGTCTCGACCAAGAGTTTTCTATTCCTTAGGATTGCCTCACCAGTGTAGTCGTGCTTCATGGTGCTCAACCCTTCCATGGGCATGTTAGGACGCTTGTAGCACCTATCCATTTTGTAGGAGTCTGCTGGCCTGGCTCCGCACCAGCGCGTGTAGTCGTTGGTGTAGGTCGTGCCGTCTTCCATGGGGCCGCACCCTCCCAGCTTGTTGTCTGGTGGCTTGAAAGGGTCCCTCCTCTCTCCGCAAGGCTTCATGTAGTTCTCCCTGTAGGTGGATATCGCATCCAGGCCCACACGGGGTGGCTCGTACCTGTGGGAGAGGTCGGAATCATTGCTTTTAGTTTGACTAGGTTCAGATTCCAATTTACAGAAGTGACAGATTTTTTGGCTATAGTTGTTGTGGAGAGGAAAGTGAACTTCATTTATACTTGGTCTTAGAGGCCCAAGGAGGCCGCTCTCTTCCGCTGGACTTCCATGGAACGTAGTCATCAACGTAAGTGGTGAGTCCATCCATCCTGGCCTGGGGTTGCTGGTAGGAAGCGCAAGGCTTGTAACTCTCCGACCTGAGACCCCCAGCGGGTACCCTGAAGTCGTCCACCATTGTTGAAATGCCATCGAATGGCACCTTTGGTGGGAAGTACTCCTGAGCTCCCTTGCAGGGAGGCAGACGCATCAGGGGCTTGGGGGTGTAGTCACTAGCGTAGGTGGATGGCTCGTTGAAGAAGCCAGCGTCTGGGCAGAGGTTGGCAGGGTGACATATGGGGCCGACCCTCGGGGCATTGGGCCAGGGACGGTAGTCATCTGAGAAAGTGGTGTTTCCCGCCATGGGAACATCTGGGAGGCGGGGGCCACGACTGCCTCGGAATGGATCGGGGCGGGAAGAGCGCATTTCACCACCGTCGTAGGGGCGGTATGAGTTGCGATACAGGGTACCACCATCCATGGGCACAACGGGTGGACGGAATTCCTGAAGAATAGGTGTCAGTGAGGTAAGGAAATGTGTGTGCAGAGACATGCATTAATGTTACACTGACTTTACGACTGTAAAGAAACATGCAGCATGCTACTCGGAACCAGCTTTACCTCACTGGGCTTGTATGACTTTCCAGGTCCACCGTTTGACCCGATGAAGTCACTTCTGTAGATGCTGTCTCCTTCCATCCTGGCTTCTGGGGGCTTGTACATCTTCTTGCACAGCTGCTTCCGTGGCTCAATCTATAAACATTGTGATGTTTTAAGATTAGTGATTGTCTCATTTTCATTGCGCAAGCTCATAACGAAACCTTACAGGCTTGGGCGTGTATTCGCATCTGTAGTTGGTGTCCATGTACCGTGGCTGGCATGGGTCAATGGATCTGGGGGCCGGGCGCATAGACTGCGCCCGGGAGTCAAGCGGCCAGGGGACATACTCCTGCAATGAGGAAGTGTTACAATGGGATTCACGGGGTGCATTGAGTCGGGTTACTCACAGATGTATACTCTGAGTTCCCTCCAAATGGTGTCGTGTCGATCTTGATGCATGGCTTATCGCTGAGAAGGGGAAACAAATTTTTATTTGCAGATAATCTATACCTTCTTAAAACAGAGAAACATGACTTGAGCATGCTCAAGTAAATTTTCATGAAGAATCTTTGTTGATTTTTAGTTTTAATGCATATTCCACTGTCATAAATGACATTAGCTCAAGCTGTCATGTTTTGGTCCACAATCAAGTTTTAATCATTCTTTGCATTTACTATGCAAGAAAATTTAACAAGTGCGTTCCATTCAGGTAACAATTCTAGTGGACAGCTGCTGCTTTTATGAATGGAAAATTTTGTCTCTATGAAAATTAAGCCAATTGTTGTGTTAACCTGTGGCCAGAAGTTAGAGATTCAGAAAACCTCGAAATTGGTACACATTTATTGCGTGTATCTCAGAAGGCACAAGATTCATACTGATTTGCATTCACTTAAAATTTTGGGATTTGTATGTAGTGTTCTGGTATGAGCAGGAAGGATCTCACCTGTCGTCGCAAATGCAAGGACACTTCTCAGCCTCGTCCCCCATGCTTGACGTTTATGACAAAGAGTGCCGAGCCACAGTCTTTGGAGTCAGAGCGAGGAGGTGTAAATTCCCTTCCAGCCCTGCCCTAATCCTGGAGGTGCCCTTCCCACAGGATTGATGATAATGGGCCCAAATAGTGTGTGTGGACGTTACTATGGCACTTCCATATTGTTACTGAAAGGGTCATCAGCCTGAAATGTCAAACATTGTTGTGTTTGTTGATTTTTTAAAATGTGTATAATTTGTCAATTACACTTGTCATTGCATTGTGTATCTGTTTAATCCGTGGATTTCACTTATCCGGAAGGGTAATGTGGATAACTGGGGGTGTCGTTGCCAAGGGAACAAACAGTTGTTGGTAATACTTTAAAAGTGCAATTTGATGAATGAGTTTGGGCATTATAACACTCGAGTAAAGCAACAAAGCTTAGAAGTGAGAGTTTGCGTGTGATTGTGTGAATTAATGGCTGTACAGCTCTAACAGTGGGATGTGCTGCATTAACTTTGCCTAGATACTTGAACATGTGCTTTGAAGCTGCGCAATTAACATGACAGAAATAAAGGGAGATTTTGTAGCTTGAATGTGTGAAAGCCTGTGAAGTATTGGCTGAGAAGTTTGGTATTTTTCTCTTATGTAAGGAATTCTGTGTCATATGGACTAGTAACGTGCTGATTGCTTTGTTGTGATTATTTGCATTCCTATTTTCTCTTTAAAGGTCGAGACAATGGGGATGACGCCAAGACCTGCTACCGTCAGAGCCATGTCATATGAAACATCTGGGAAAGAGAAGAGCAAATCTTTCAAGAAGAGCAGCAATGCCAACACATCGCCCCCAAAATCCATATTATTGACACTGTTTGTCTCATTGGTCTTGGATCTCGTGGCGTTCACCATGATCCTCCCATTGCTTCCCTCGATACTGGACCAGTACCACCAGAGTGATTCAAGTGGATTGTACAGATACCTGTCCAACTTTGTGCAAGGCTTTCAGGCAGCCGTTGGTGTCCCCGAGAGGTTTAACATGGTGCTGTTCGGAGGCTTCCTGGGGTCATTGTTTTCAGCCCTGCAGTTCATGGCCTCACCTCTCATTGGAAGCCTGTCAGATGTTTATGGTCGGAAGCCAATGATGCTGCTCTCTATGGTAAAGTCCACAGGTTGAAACCAGCACTTTACTTGCAAGTCTCAATTTTGATTAAGTTATAATGGTTGTACGTTTAGTTTTGCGTCTGAACTTTTGTTAAATTAGCAACTCCATTTACTACTTTCAGGCAGGGGTTGCCATCTCATACCTGATATGGTTCTTGTCTCACAACTTTGCCCTCTTTGTTGTCTCCCGCATTGTTGGCGGCATCTGCAAAGGTAACATCAGTATTTCCACTGCTGTGGTTGCGGATGCTTGCCCACCAGAAAGACGAGGAAAGGGAATGGTAAGCCTTTAAAGCAAGTAAATGGAATGGACTGTAAATTCTGCTGAAATAGATATACTAATAAAAATGCTTTTTTTTTTCCAGGCGGCAATAGGGATTGCATTCTCTGTTGGATTTATCCTTGGGCCAATTATTGGAGCGACCTTCGCTCATTGGAATAGATCTGGAAGCTCTGTTAGCCCTGCTCTTTGCGCCCTCGTTTTGCAAGTGGTGGACATCATCTTTGTGGCCCTCTTCTTTCCGGAGACTCTGCCCAAGGTAACGTGACTCACCTTGTTTAACCACAGTTTCTAACTTGTATTCTTATCATAACAGGAGAAGAGGGCTAGGTCCATGTTTACCACCCTGGTGTCCGCATTCGATTACATCAACCCTTCGGCACTGTTTGGATTTAAGGCTGTTCGCAACTTGTCCAAGAAACGTAAGGCTAGCAATAGCATTTTTACATTACAAAACATTATTAGAATAAAGAGGAGTGGAAAATGTTAAATTCCAACAGATATGTAATCTGCTTGATGACGTAAACTTGTAATTGGTGGAATCTTGACTAGTTGCCAAATATTTGGTCAACAGATCTTCGCAATGTTAATGCAGTACTGCGGCAGCACAAGCATTGTTTTGCCTGTGGCATGAATCCAATAATTAAACATTGTTATCCCTCCAATAGCCATGGTAAACATTTAGGAATCGATGATCTATTCTGGTGTGCTAGAATCAGACAAAGGAATGCTGTTGCAGTGCGGATGATGCTGAGTTTTTCTTTCCTATTTTTTCCCCCCAGATATGGCAATCCTCTGTCGCCTTGGTTTCATCAATTTCTTGTTCCTGCTGATCTTCTCAGGCCTTGAGTTCACCTTGACCTTCCTGGTGCACATACGCTATGGCTATACCTCCATGCAGCAAGGACGCATGTTCTTTTTTATAGGGCTTGTCATGATATTGACCCAGGGAGGATACTCCCGAAGGATGGAGCCAGGGAAGGAGAAGCGGATGGCCATGCAGGGACTTGTCTCTATTTTGCCTGCCTTTGCCATCATTGCGCTTATCGCTGAGGAGATTGTTTTCTATGGTGGTCTGCTCCTTTTCTCATTCGGTGAGTTGCAAGGGTGAGATTTGAAACTACCATAACTTCAAGTATGACGTTACGGATATCAGTTTATATTATGGGAAAAGGGCTGTGAAATTCTTTTGGTGTATTTTAACAAGAACTCATTGAAATTTAATAATTCTGTATTGATACTTTCAGCCTCTGCAACGATTGTTCCAAGCTTGAGCACCATCGTGTGTGGCTATGGGGCTCACGACCAGAAGGGGACTGTCCTAGGGATTTTTCGGTCTCTTGGAGCATTGGCTAGGGCCATAGGACCTGTCATTGCATCTTTCGGTCAGTATGCCAATGATGCAGGAAATTTTTTCCTTCATTATTATGGTATAAAATTGCTAGTTACTTGGCATTAATTCAGTGTTCATTTAGCAGGTCATGCTAATTATCTGCTCATTTTTAAAAGGACTTCCATCTGATGTGTTCTGGTTCAGTGGGACATTATTAAGCTTGTGTGCTCCACAGTATTTTTATTGACAGTTTTAAATGCATGACCAGACTTTATATGGCATTGTTGATGATTATTGCAGCCTTTTGGAGTATTGGAGCAGAGATGACTTACCTGATGGGCAGTCTGACCATGTTGGTTCCATTGTACCTGATTCATCGCTACAAGGACGAAGATGGAGTGGCAATGAAGCATGGAAAAGCGCACTAGATGCGTTCCTGATTAATTTCTGCATTTGTTTTTGTTTGCTGTCTTGTTTGGCTTATGTTCATACTGATGAGCTCAGTATTATTTTTGCCAGAGTGGTAACAAAGGCATTTATTTACAGTTGACTGACATTTGTGCAATTTAATGGTAACACCTAAGAATTGTAAGAATTTTTGTGCGCACATTCCACTGAGTGATACGGAGTTGTTTCTTCTCATGGGAGGTCTTCCTTAGTTGTGAATATTGTGGATTCAGTAATGTTTGTGAAAAGACTCCCAGTATTTATGCATAATAATAATAGACTGTGATCTGTGAATATGTTACCTTTTTTTCCAAATTTTTGTACTTTGGAAGCAATAAAAAAATATGGTGAAGTACAAAATTATCGAGTTTCTTGCTGATCCCAAGGTTAAACGTTCCAGTGAAATAACGATATGAAAACATCCAAGAGTATAATTATTGTAGTCTCAGTTTCGCAAGTGATTTTGTGAAGTAGTAATAAACACATACTCAAATCTGACATTCACCATGAGAACATCCTCAGGTAAATGCAGATTTTTTGATATGTACAGTTCCATTGTACATCATAAATTTATATTAATTTTAAATATTGCATGCTGTAAAAAATATATGCAGCTTTGAGAATAACAAGTGCACACACACAACAAAAAGCCTACGCCATTAAATAAATAATACTGCTCTTGCCTGCTGATGTCGTACGTGATTTTTTTTTTAAACTAAGCAGATGTTCATGAAATATGCAGCTGCACCTGCAGGGCAAAATCGGTGGTTCATTCTTGTCACGTCTTCTTTTTGTCGAAACTCAGGACTGTTTCAACTCCTCCCACGTTGAGACTAACACTTCTCACGCCTTCCTCCACATGCTTCAGATATTCCACTATGTTATCTACAATTTTCCTGCAAAGGATAAACCAAATATTATGGCTGCATTCTTGCATGCAACGGGCACTAATGACCATAATTTTCAGCAGCTCAAAAAAAAACTCACATGTACTCTTGCACTTGATCACTCCCTTTGGCTTTGGAATACCGAACCAGCATCCATAGATGAGATGGCATCTTGTAAGCGTACGCATCATGAGTACGCCCTGATTTTGACAAGGTGTCGGCGTGGGCTAATAGAGCCTCTTCCACTTCTGTTTCTGACGTAGAGTGGTCATCTGCTCCAGATGATGCCCACACTGTCACTAAGCATACTGCCAAAGTGATGAAAATGTACTGAAAGAATTAGAGAAAAATTATAACCAAGTTTACACTATTATTTCTGGTTACATTGTACTTAAAATATTGATTACTTTTCTCAAATCACTAATTAAATATTGTCAGCTGAATGATTTTGTTTGGAGGACAGTTTGTGCATCAGTCAAGCACTTGCCAAATAATAATATATTTGGAAAAAAAACTGAGATTATAATAACTGATAATCCTCCATAATATAATCTTATCGTGTTTTAAATCCAAAACAATACCATCTCGTTACAGCTCATGCCGGCTAATTAGTCTGATTGGTAAATTTTAATTGCGCGCGAAATGGGGCCATCCCTACCGCCAATTTCGTCTCGACTCTGTGCATAATTTCTAGGAAAAACCCCTGAACCACTCCCAGTCTCTCTGCGTCAGTCCTCATTAACAAACACGCGTCATCATGACGTCACGACCCACATACATTTCCCGCACGTGTTAGCGCAACTTTATTATTTATTTCACACTATGAAGAAATAAAAACACCTCTCTCTAATCATACATTACAAAATATAAATGCACATTTGCAGTACAAAAGTTACTTACTTTCTGAACCATTTTTTGGCACGACCGAGCAGAACCACGTCTTGAAGTCAACTGGCAAAGTGGTTTTCCTTTCCGAGAAAAAATGTCCTTTCCTCCTCCAACGTTGCCAACGCAACCAAAGGGTCTTCCCCTGGGCTTTTTTTTTTTCCTCCCCAACTTTTTTGTTGTTGTTATTGTCACCTTCTACCTCCTCTCAAATTAGTACAAAGTGGACGTGTCTGGAAGCACGTATACTGTAACATATAGGATAGATAGGCCCGTCGTCTGTGATCAGAATGATGATGATGTGTGTGGTTGTGGTGAAATCATGCCGGATGTCCTATTATCGACCCTGGCTCTCCTATTGGTTTGAGCTGATAGCCTCAGGGGGACTATGGGCGGGGATTTCTCTAAAGGGATTTCTTGGAAATTCACCCACGATGCAATTTTTTTGAGGGCGAACCTTTTTTGGGGGGGAGAGTGTTGCTTGGGGGAGTGGCTATATGGGAGGCAACTTTTTTTGTTTTGCGACATTACTTGGTTGATTAAGACTCTTGTGACACTTTACCGCGAGATACTGTATGATAAATAACTCATGGGGATGTGTCACATTCAATATACGCCACTGTACAATGTTTACTTTATCCTCTGTTGCTATAAAAATGACAAAAGTCTGTATGTCCGGGCTACCTAACCCACTCTCAGATTACTGTTTATTGTACACCGGTATTTTATTTATTATTTTAAATTTGTGTTCATTTCGCACTTGTACCACTATTCAATAATTAGGATTATGTCCGCCCTTTTTAGTGGACCATGTAAATGTTTTTGTCACTTTCTTGCATGTGAACTAACAATAAGTAAACTCACGTTAAAAGATGATCTATTTTGGCAGATCACACAATGCGTTATTGCTTCAGTAAGTAATCAAGGGCAGTAGCAAATTTTTAGCACATATTGTGAATAACTTTGAAGGATTAGAAAGGTTATTATTTTTATGCATCCTTCTTGTACAAGTAACTGTGCAAAAAATATTTGTTGGATATAGGTGACAGAAATAGATGCTTTCTGGGGGGGGGGGGTAATTACTCGTATATCAACTAGCCATACGTACCGTATGTCATTAGGTTGATAATAATAGTGTGTCATTGAGCCATTCATGAATCAGAAGGCCTAATGTACGCTACCAATATTTTTTTTATTTTAATTTTATTTTCCTTACCCCGGTGGGCTGTACAGAAAGCCTTTGGGGGGAGACGGTACCGACAAGCATGCATGGTAATTACCCATACGGAATAAAAAGGAAAGAGAGACATATATCAATACATCGTGAAGTAAGCTACCAATATAGGCAATAACAAAACGCAGGTGAGAGGGGTTTGGTTCCCTTGGTGTTGGTCGTTATAAATCTTATAATGATTTCTTCTCGGTATTCAGCAAGTGACCTTGGGATGAATATAGTTCATCGATTTTGCACGTTTCTGTATAAAATTGCGAATTTGAAAGTTACCGTTTTTGCTATTTGCACTTGCACAGTCAGAAGTTGCCGTTAACCAAAGTATGCAAGCAAATTTTTATAATTTATTAAAGGCGAGTACAAAAACATTGAAGGCTTGGATTAAGCAATGGATGTGTGCTGCCGAAAGATTGATTTCGTGTCAAATTCTCTCCTGAACCTAGGCTATTATTTCACTAAACTTCAAAACCCATTGAAAATGAAAGCAAAAACATTCCCTTCAGTGAAAAAAAAGGGTAGTAAGTGTTTGAAGACCTATAGTAAAAAGGTAGTTGTAAGTGACAAAAATGCGAAAATGGAGATATGCAGTAAAAACAGAAGTAAATGACAAGAGCACTATTGTAAAATAGGCATCACGTGCCAGAAGCAACCCGTAGTAGTTTTTCTTGCAGTCAATAGAATGTTATTTCATATGTCACCCCATAGTGATGCCAGGAGAAAAACATTATTTTCTCCATTCTCCCAAAATGGCACTTGCAACCTTTTTTTTTACTATAGGTCTTCGTTTATGTTTGAGTGTTTGGAACGAGTGGTTGTATATAGAATGTCTCTCATGGAGTGCAGACTTGTCATCCCTGTCTGGAGAATATATTTATATACGTATCAAAAGCTGTCCGATGCCTATTATTCATCGTGGTGTTCCTGACGCGGGACAGTGGGACACTTTAATATACTAAAATACAATATCATTATTGTCTATTGCTCTATATCAATCTGGACGTTTTTCGGCAATTATTATCTCACCTTACAGGTAGTAATATTTTGCCGGCCTTTTCTGGGATCTGTATGTCGGACAAGGTTACTCTATAATGACATGAATTTTGTTACCTGACGGCAGATCCGAAAGGCAAAAAACAGTCTGGAAATTACATCACAAGCCTCCTTCTGTCCTCTGAGACAGACAACCTAATTTTATTACTTTACATCAGCTGCTAGGTTATGAGGAAATGAGTTAGGAATAATACTATGAAAAAAAGGGCAGTGATTGCAGAACGCGAGTAAGGCATTTGATGATGTCCTATGCAAATATCACTGCAACATTCGCCTTGTCATATCATTCTTTGCTATTCGGATATTGTTGTTGGATCGTCCAAGATGCAAAATCAGCATTCAGAGAATGCACATGTGAGACCGGTTAGTGTATGCAGTATATGCATAAATTGGGATTAGAAAATTGTATAGTACGTAAGTAGTGGTCCACGGCTTATTACGGCGACTCATGGAAAAATTCCGCAGTGGCGCCACCGTCTATGCGAGTTTAACATGGGAAAGCGCCACT
>JYFJ02001488.1:0-78211 GCA_000934665.2 Catajapyx aquilonaris
CATTTCTAATGAAGTGTTGCATCTGATGCTATTTTTAAAAATTTATTATCCTGGAATGCAAAGTTAGAAATAAATAATTTTAGTCTGGGGGTCATTTTCCCCCCACCGCACTAGTTAAGTGAATTTTTCCACCGCACTAACTAAGAGTTAATGACAGATAAGTGTTTTGTTGCCTCATTCCAAAAGTAATAATTTATGTCCGCAAAAATGAAAAATGCCTGGAATTGTGGCTCATTTTTCTGGTTCATGGACCTGTATGCTGGTGCCATCACTGCATAATGGCTGTAAAGCCCACCACACCACCTTTCTTGCCATTATCTAAAATAAGCAGTTATTGGAAGTGTCTTCTTATGTAGGCAGTGCCTGTGTACAGAGTTGACAATAATAAACATATTTCTGTCACTGGCAGTGAATAATTTTTTATGAATTTCAGTTATCAATTTCAAAGATGTAGCTTGCAAAATATGTCTGTATCTATAATTATACATAAATGAGTAAGTCTGTTTGTGGATTAGATCGATGGATATCCCGAGGAAAGCCCCTACACCGCGCACCGCCTTAAACTAGTATTCCGGGAGTTACTTTTTTAGAGTATAATTTAATAGCGCATGTTTCAGCTTCCGAAAATGACCCTAACTCCTCATATTCCTCTTGCTGGAACCCTCAACGATAACCAACTTAACAATATTAACATAATATCAACATCAACAATAAGAATAAATGAACAATTACTAATTTCCCCATTTCCCATTCTCATGGAGATGCCATTGCGAAACAATACCTAGCAAATTAAGGTAGTTCTTGCGCTAAGTCCATTCATTGACAATTTCGTGAAAATCACACCATCCATTCCTGGGCATGTCGCACATACTCCTGGGAAGTTTCAAGAGGTTCGTCTATCTCGTTTTTGAGATATTAATTTTCAAAGTTGGGCTTCTGGCGGCCCCTTATGCATGGAGCCTTATGGGAGCCGGTCTGCGGGCCTCGAGAAAAGTGTCCCTAGCTCCATTAAAAACATTGAGATGTTAACCAAAAACCATATTCATGTGGGGGAAAGTCGGGAGATTAATTTAGTGGCGATTTTCATAGGGGTCACCATGGTCCTTCCCCCGCAAATCGTCATTTTGTGAGGAGCCGACTCTACAGTTGGCGTCGAAGTGGCAACGCTGTAAGCAACAATAGGCATGGCGGCCTTCGCTCGGGATTTGAAAATCCCGAGCCGCCGAGGTTTCAGAATGGCATGTAACTGACAAGGGAAGTGCAAGTGTTGTCCGTGGAGTTTTTGAATGAAACGCCGGTCCGGTACTGTATGATTGTGTATGATCAGGGGTATGATTGTGTATGTGAGATTGGTCTCTGGTCTCAAGTTATTGATCGACTAGACAGTTACCTAAGTTACCAGCAAAGGAGGCACGTTCGAACGGGGCGGCGGAGATGGGATATCGATGTATTGATATCGATATATCGATGGTTTACTTATAAAATATCGATGTCTGATAAGCTCAAATCACTGTAATTTTATTAAAATATCGATATAATATATCGATAGTTGGGATAACTATCGAGAACTCGATATATGGCTGGGGGAAATATCGATACATCGAAACATCTATACTTTGTTTATAAGGGGTACCAACGTATGCAACGATGCCGGATTTATCGCACTTTTTCCGGTATTTGGAACAGCCATATTTCTGCTCTTCTCCGGGACAAAAGTGCGCGAGGGAATTATTATCCCCCAAATAAATGTTCACGTAACGTATCCGACGCAAAACACGTACTCAAAACTCTGTTTCAGAGAAATACTAGCAGAAATGTCTTACAATCGCAGAAGTTGGTATTGGCCAGCTCGCCCCATGTATAAACATAGGCTCAACACCCCTCCCCCTCCCCTCCGTTTCTAAGCGCAAGAACTACCTTAAATCAGGGGTTTTGCATTTGCCACATGATTTCCTGCCACCCAGCGCATCTGTATCTTGCGCCTCTCTTTTTTACCCGTCCCATCGCCGCAAATTCAACGCATCCTCCAAATACGTTAATAGGCCACCTCACGAGAGTTCGCATCGTATGGTCATTCCGGGATTTTGTGGGATTTGAGAGCAGACTTCCAGAAACAAACAAATTAAAAATAGGCTACAGTATGTATAGAAATTGCTCGGTGTTGAAAACAAGCTTTCTCACCAGGCGTCTGTGTATGTATCTAATATTCTTCAGGGCAAACATATGGAAAGAGGTGGGGGTGTGAGGGGGGTTGGGGGATGGGGTCAAGGGGTCAAAAATTCTGGAAAAAACACACGGCTGTGCAGGCTTTTCCTGGGCCTGCTCTATCCGCATTCCTCTTTTTTACACATCCAATCAGCATATATATGCGTCGACTACGCTATAACCGAAGCAGGAAATCTATCACAGATAGTTACAAACTTTGGCTTATTGTAACTTTATAAGGACTGTTTTATGGCATATCGAGTTACGAGTGTATATGGAACGCAAATTTTTACAAACAAATCAACTTCCTAAAATATAATTATGTACCCCTACCTTTACCAGCACCCCACCATATCCGGGCAACCTAGGATAACCTGCTAGTAGAATTATTATAGCCCTGGTAGCATGATGGCAGTTTAATGATGTTTTGCTTGGATAAATAAAGTACCTGATGGTAATATGACCAAGCTAAGCTTCGGCGAATTTTCCTGAAGCCGTATTGGTAGTTTTGTAAAATCAAAGTACGGTCTCTTGTACGTTGGAACCTTGCTAGTGAAGGACAAAATAATCAGACGCATAGCTGAAAGGGAACAATTGGATAAATATTTTCGCGCAAAGGTCTGCAATTTGGCCATATTAAAACCATGTGATGTTGATGGCCAACAAACTTTCGCTCGCCTAAAAAAATGTTCATAAATATTTAGCAAAGTAACTGGTTTTTTGTTGTAACTCCTTACATGAAGATTAAGTTAGGTAATAGAAACTAAGGAAAAATGTAATTCCATTAGTACTTATCAAATAAATGCCACTGCATTGCCACTGCCATAAGAATTAAAGGAAGTAAGAAAAAGCTATGAATGGAAGACTAAAAAATCACTGCAACTTTTTTTCCCCCCTTATGTCCTTACATTCTCCTTCTGCGAACGCCTCTTCTTCGTAGGTTTCTCTTGTTTCTTTCTAATATGGCCAACATGGACATAATTGCAACCCAGACGATTTTACATAGAATCCTAAATTAAGGTGTCATAGTTGGAGTAACTCAAATCACAATGAGTGTACTGGAATAAGCATTAAAATGTGCATATGAAACTATCGCACAATTGAAACTGCACGCCAATGGGACGTGAAAACAATGGCCAACTTACATACAGAAATTAAGAACGCACTTTGCTCGACACGATTCTTTTGGCAATATGGCTGGCCGGCGCCAAACTGCGCGGCTCCAAGTAATGATATTCGGCATCACCCCTCTAGAGACCTGCCTGGACACCATGCAGGCACTATCTCCTGGATCCCGTTGTAACTAACCGAGATACAGTCCATTGGCCATATTACCTTCTATGGCCATATTATCATCAGGGACCTTATTATTTACAATCTAATCCAATCAAAGAAATTAATCGATCGCGTTTGGACGGATCTATGCGCGTGTTCTTACTGCCCTACTTCTCTGCGGAAATTACTTTGATTTGTCATTTCCTTTCATTAAATTAATAGATAGCCAGGATAATAAAGATACCTTGAGAATGGCATGCAGTAGCCAAATATTTTAATAGTGCAAAACGTACAGTACGGATATGATACATAACGAAAGTTATGTACAGTATTAAGTGAAATGATTTTCATTCGATTGACCTACTTCAACAATACGGAGTCTTTCAACAATAAAGTAACAGAGCTTACACTAATAATTCTGCTTACGTTGCTGATTTTTCAATAACAATGAAGTATTCGGCCACTGCAAGGAGTTGGAATTATACTGTACGTACCGCATAATATTTGTTTTTCACACCCGAGCTTACCGAGGAAAAAATAGCTGTCCCAATATAATGCTGAAAAGTAGGGTTGAATATCTTTGAGTTTCAGACTGACTTGTCTTACGTCAACATGGGCAATGTTCTAGGAACTAGACCTGACGTTCTGACTTGCGATAGCGCCGCAGACCACATCAGTTACCTCATGCCTTTTGTTTTGGTCACTTGCAGCACATATATGCGCTAAATAAACGGGTAAAATGGCATTTTGTACTTGACTAAAGCGAAATATTACCAAATGGGATACGGACATATCCGATGCTGCTCCATAATAATATTCAGCATCATGAGTTACTTGGCCGTGTTGTAACAAAGCAAGTTTCTTTAAACTTGTGGTTACTAACTTACTAGGCAGAAAATCCGTGATTAACTGCAACGTTGTATCAACGCGAGTTTTCGAAAATCTGCAGTTAATATTATACTCGGGCAAAATTTTACCTCCCGATTTTGGCGGGCTAAGGAGGAAAACCTATGGTTTTCTTGTTCAAAGGCGGCCGTATTTCTACTTATCTAGTCGTTTTTGGGCGTATTTTCAGGTGAATATGCACGGAATACCCCATGGCCTGCACAAAGGAGCGGGGGTATACAGTCTCTGATCTCAAAATTCATGTCAATGAACAAAACAGACAGCACCAAATTGGCCCATTTAAAAAATGAAACAAGGATTCAGTGGAGTACAATGTAGGCCTACCATGTATTTGCTGCTGCAGTAATTAAGATAGGCCTACTAATATTCTGCACAACAAGGCATTATTTCAACTGTAAGCTAGGTAATAATGCTTACAATAAATTGACAAAATTGTTTATGTATATATTTAAGACATGTAGCCAGTTGTCCATTGCAATTTATTAATTAACTTATACCTGAAAATATTTGATTTCCAGAACAGGTTTACTCAACATTACCACACAAAACCACAGCATTATTGTACTTGTTGGCAATGGGTTAAAATATCCCGATGGCCTATTCACAGCAGATAGTTCCACGTCCATTTACACAATTGCTATTTTTGTAGATTTCCTGCCAACGCCGAGAGCTGCATGGAGAACGTCACGGAAGTCATTGCCTATTGTGTGCTAAATTTATAAACTAATATGTCACAATCACCTGAACAGTTTTCCAAGCGTATTCGGAGACTCCTACTAAAAAAAGAAACCGTTAATGCTCCCTTATTACAACGGCGGGTGTCAAAAGTGGAAAAAATCTTTTGTTTGTGAAACATTGTTTGGAATGCAAGATACGGCAAACCTATACAAGTCACATTTACCATTTTTAGTGCCAGTAACACTTGCACTAGTTGGAGGCAAGAAGTCAGCACGACCATTCATCATGCTAGACGCCGACAGCGACAGTTCTGTACACAACGAATTTTCAAATTTAGTGTACAGTAGTGGTGTATTGCAGGTGAACTGGATATGGTTTGGCATCCCTGGCGAACACATCAAGATATTGATGTGTTGCATGAATATCACACAATGAGTGAGTATAAATATGATGACAAAATTCTTATTACGGAGCCACTGCATGGCTGTTGTGTTACACTCTGGGTGTTTATAATATTATATTTATACAAACGCTATCATAGAGTGCAATCTTTTCTGCCATACCAACCCCAACAATTTATTATTGAGCCAACAATGCTAAATCTAGTCTCAAATCTGCATGCCTTACTACCCTGATAAATTTGAGATCATTAATTTCTAAACCAAACTTCTGTTAAGTCTGCAATGTGTCAGCCTGAAGATTACCATCATTGTCTGCTGAGGTGTTGCAATCGTAATAATCCTGATTCTGCGCTGCGACAGACAATGTATCCTCACATCCACCCACATTGCTTCGTTTAATTATTTTCAACTGTAATATAAGAAAGGTAACTTCTCCAGCAAGCCCGGCTAGTATTGACGGAGGACTCCATACATATCATCAAAAACGTACTTCCCAGAGACCAAGGGGACAAACCGTGGGTGCCTCTCCTTCACGGTTTGTGCCCTCGGCTTCTGGTACAGTACAGTACAGTACGTCATGCTCCTCATTCAAGTGATTCTTCAAAGCACCATTCCAACACAGTCGCGCTTTTTCCAAGCTCTGGGGGAAATTGCAACTTAACCAAGGTTAGTAGAGCCGGAGATGGTCAGAATCGGTTTGGCAGCAATATTTCTTCTGATTAAATTTTTTGACGTCATTGTGATAGAAGAAATAGAGCGCCCAACAATGGCCCACTATTAATGTCCTATACACCTGCCTTCATTGTGCTGCAAGGGTGATTTTAGCCTCGAAATGTTTCGCAATTGTGAAATATTGAATGGCGTGTTTATTCAGAGGAAATGTATATCTGTCATCTCGGTATTCCAACAAAATTGAGAAAAGGATGCATAAAAGAAGAATGTAATCACATTGACGTGTTAATAATTATGACAATATATCTCCAGCCTTGCACTTCAAAATGAACAACCAACTATCTCACTTCATACAAATAGGAGGCAATTTCTAGAATAGTTGTAAAATTGTAGTCCAATTTAACTTTTAATTCCGCCCCCCGTAAGCTACTACATTATGTCTTGGTTTGAACTTATTCTAATTTTTTGGTGCTGCATGTCCAGGCAGATATTGCAGTTCATTCTCTGCTGGGGAAACTATATATTACAACATACTGATACAGTGAACCCTGTGTATAGCGGAATCGCACGGGACCCCAAAAATTTTCCGTTATGGATAGGTTTCCGCTATAACCGTAAACTCTATCTTAGTTTCTGCCTTCTAGCGCCCGACTAAAAATATTATTAAAATATCATAAGTAGATCAACCTTGGGGACAAATGGCTTAATGCATCACAGCCCTAGTTAAGAATGTGACGTGGGATCTATTTTTAAATTATCAGTGAAACCAAATCATTTCCATCATTGTCGTCAACGCAATAATAATCCTTTTATCACCGTAGTTTCCCCTTTGGGAAAGCAATTGACATAGTCTGATCTGTTACAATATGCATTGTCAGCTAAGTGTGCTCTGGAGTACGTCATGGAAATATTGAATTACCTATTGTATAGTAAATGATCTATATAATATTATAAAAATTCTTTCCAGAGTCTTACACTCACTCTGCGTGTCCCACTGCACAGGAGAACTTTCTTCTCCTTGGAAGTATCCTTTTGCAGTCTAAATAGATAAAATAGTTTTTGTTGTTGAAATAGTTAAAGACCGAATATGCCAGCTCTGTTTGTCACGATTATCATTTGTGCCGCCATGCCAGTGTCACTTGTACTATCTGGATCCAGGGAATGCCCAAGACCATTTACTGAGACATCAGCAGGCTTGTGTTACTACTTTTCGACTGGTTTTCGGACAAACTGGTTCTTGGCCGCAGAATACTGTAGACGGATTGGATCTGTTTTGGCAACGCCACGGACAAGAGAAGAAATTGATGGGATGAATGATTACTACAAAACAAGTGAGTATAGCCAAATAGCTGCATGATAACCATAATTTACAGAGAGCGATGGTTAGCCCAATGATACTGTGTAAGTGAGGGATAATTTGCATTTTCTTTTAACTGTGTTCAGACTGCTCTCATACTGTGCAAGAATGCTATTGTAAAAATTTATAATCATCGCAAGTGGCATTAGTAATGGCCAACATGTAGGCCGCGGTGTTAAGTGCACCACTACTGTGATTAATAATATTACCGTATGGGTTGGGTTTCTTGTTTGAAATAGGTCAAGCTGGAAGAAGTTGGTTGGGAGGAACCGACCTGGGTGACGAAGGTAAATGGATTTGGGAGTCCACCCTGACTCCTGTTCGAGGTCGTTTTTGGGCCAAAGGTCAACCGGACAATCATGATGGAGTCCAGCATTGCATGATGGGCATGTTTGGAGACTACGACGGTTGGATGGACGAGACATGCATGGAGAACGCGACTTTTGTCTGCCAAAAGGACTACCAGACATGCAGAACGAACCGTGGCTTGATAAAACCTGATGTTGAAGTAAAGACCGGCAGTACTGTCAGGTGGAGGAAGGTCAGATCTGCCCAGGAGCCTTTGCGGAACTTACCTGTGGAAGTTGAATTTAACCTCCGTGCAGACATGCATACGCTCCGGGCAGATCATCACCAACTACGGGCCGATACGTATGACTTTATGGGCCAAAATGGTTCCAGCCAGATTGATGGAGATTCCTATCGCCAGAACATCAGTAACAACCGACAGAACACCAACTCATTCAGGGATTCAATTCTAAACCATACGAATAGTAGAAATATGAATGTAGCAATTGCCCAGCAGGTTGACACATCGGAATATCGCTATAACATAAGCAACTATCGAAGGGACATCCAATGTTTCCGGGATTTAATTAATGGAAATACGACGAACTGCTTTTTCCCATCTGATTCCACGACGTCTTCCACTAGCTTCACTTCCTTACCTCCACCTCCTCCTCCTCCACCTATAACTACGAGCACTGCACCTCCCCACACCGTCAGTCCCCCTTCCACTTTTGGACCTGACGTCACTACTCGTCCTCCCTTCACTGACACTGCCTCTCCCTCCTCCTCTGGACCTATTACCAGCACTACCTCTCAAGGTGGATCTTCCTCCACTACCATGTCTAGTCCAGTTACTGCACCTCCAACCACAATAAATGCAGGCACTACTCGCATAAACTCGCCCACACCAGAACCAACATACACTATGCTTCCTTTCACCTCCGAAATTCCTCCCACTTCAAAACCTACTTCTAGTTCTGCACCTGACACATCTCAGTATCCACCCACTACCAGTTCTTCCTCCGCTAAACTTCCCACCACCACATACGTCGAGCCTTCCAAAAGCAGTGCAGGTACTTACTCTACCCCTATTCCCACAACTGAACTTACACCCAGTGCACACACTCTTCCTTTCACCCCAACTGTCCGTCCTTCCTCCAGTACTAATGAACTTCCATACACCACCGGTGTCATGACTAGTGAAGTCCCAATTTCTACAACTTCTTCCGTCACTGATCCTGGTACCACAACCACTGTAAATCCTTTCCCAACTGTCACTGTACCTGACACCTCTATTGATCCTAATACTATTCAGCCCACCAACCCCCCTGTCGGTCAATCTACCACTGCTAGTCCTCCCACCACTTCTGCCAGTGGCAATACCGACGGCACCACTGCCTCTGGACGTCCCATCACTACCACGACTACTGGATCTTCTGTCACATCGCCCCGTCCACCTAAGCCACCTTCTGGATGCTGTCCTCCGCGATTTGTCCCATTGGTCTCTGGAACCTGCTACCTCTTCAGCGGAGAGTTCAAGGCCACATTCAACGAGTCCATTGTGTATTGCCAGAATCTAGGAGGAATTCTGGCCGAACCACGTGACAGCATAGAAGTTTTCTCCATTACAGAATACGGGCTCAACAGTAAGCATGTCTTATCTGATCAATGCACAATTTGATATTTTCTCTAGTTCTCTCTGAAGGATAGAAACAGTGATAATTTTATTTGATAACAACAATGTTATTTTACCTCATTGAATCGTAGTAGAGAGAATCTTAACATGGTTTTTTTCTTCGTTTTTAGCGCAGGTGACTGGATCCCACTTTGTTGGTGCCACTGCAGATTGGAAATGGAACAGTGATGGGAAGCCATTGGACATGGCCATATTGGGTCCCAGAGCGCTACAATTTAGCGAAAACGATACGTGCCTAACTATCGAAATCACCGCCGATGAGATGCTATGGGTTCCTGCCAACTGTCAATCCGTCCTGTCGTTCATCTGCTCCTTGGAAACAGCTCCAGTAGATCCTGAATCAGATATTATTCCAGATGTTACGACAGCACTTCCACCAACCGCGATATTACCACAGCACAACTGCCCCGAGCCCTTCATCTGGCTGGGGCCCAAGGAAACGTATTGCTACTTCTTCAGTACCGGCGGTACCATGGAAGCCAATTGGTTCAAAGCAAATGAATTTTGCTCGACTATTAATGGGAATCTTCTTACCATCGATGATGAAGAAGAATTTGGAGTAATCCAAAAGTATCTTCTAGGTAAGTGTTTTCCATAAACTGCATTATTTTTCATAATTCTTTGTGAATTAACTATTTGTAACTTTTGTCTCTCAGATATCCCGAATGCAGCCACGAACTATTACATAGGTGGCTACGACTTAGGTCACGAAGGTGTATGGTATTGGGTTAGTACCAGGAAGGTAATAGCATTCACCAAATGGATTAAGAACCAGCCAGATAATGCTGGATACGACGGACACGAAGATTGCCTTGCTCTTGCGAAGCCTAACGAATTTTCGTGGAATGACGTACTGTGCACCAGAAACCTCGACTTCATCTGTGAAAGAATCAATGATGATCTTTAAATTGATAGGCATTTTCAATATGCTCTTCTAGTCGTTAAAAATGTTTTGTCGTAGCTCAGGTGAGGGTTTATATTTTGTGAGTATTAGAGTGTGGGTGAAGAGAAATACTTCCCCTAATGAATACAGACCTATTGTAAGGTTAAAATGTCGACTTTTGATCACCTTTTAATTTTAAACATGTCTTGCAGATTTAACAAGTGTTTATGCCTATTCCTATGATTACAGTATGGAGAAGGAAATAGTTTCACATCGGAAACGGAAATGAGAGCCTGCATCATGGATATGACTCCATAACTAATTATAAAAATTGTCCCAAGTGTGGTGCATTTAGGTAACTGGGTAAATGCCAAATACGAATGGAAATAGTAGCATACCTATAGCCTTCTATTGTAGAAAACATATCAAATGCTACGTGCAAAATAGTGGGTAAGTTATAGTGACACTGCGAGGTACAAATTAATATGCAGTGCCATTTGTTTGAATAAATGTAGGCAGCCAACGCTTTTAAAATACATTTGCAGAGTTAAAATTAAACAAGGAAGTTTCTTCTGAAGTCTTAAAAATGTGACGCACGATAAGAAACTACAGTATTTGCCTTCCCAGCATTGTTCAGTGGGATCTTGTCCTGTCACAATATTACTCTGAATGAAACTGTAACCCATATCACACAAACGTGATGGACTGAACGAGATTTCTGAAGCCATTCAATGATTTTCAGCATGTAAGTTACAAAATAATTAGGCTTTTTGTTAATGCTGGTGGCTGTTTTGCCACATTTCTCTCATAATGAAGGTACAATAATAAGTTACACTACTGAATATTATCAGAGATCATCTAGGGCAACTTTGTCGCCATATTGAAGAGAGTATAGGTGCAGTAGATCCGGAGATAACATTTCTTGCCCAAAATTTCGATTATTTAATATTCATGTTTCAAAAAACGCATTAAACTTTCCAACAACTATATGGAAATTCGGATAGTGTTAAGAAAGGATGCCGTTTTATTTAAATTTAGTAAAAGAAATAATGGCATGTAACATTCAATCTTGGAACGATAATGAATAACTGAACATTGCGCTTCTAACTCCGTTATGACCTCGGCGTAAATAAAACTTTTCCGACTAGAAGTGCGGAAAGGCCACAGTTTTTACCGCACTTACTGTATTAATGTGTTGTTGAGTCATCATGAAACCATAATATATTATACGCTGAGAGAAATTTTGCAATATTTGCCAAACAGCACCATCACGTATTGTTACTCTTAGTACCTACAGTAGTAATATTATTGCTTAATATAACTTCTGATAGTTTGCGAAACTTCAGTTGTTATTATCTTCCATAGGGTGAACTGCATTTTGAAAAATGAAAAATGGCACAATGTGAATACGAAATAGTCTAATTATGTACTATTAGTGTTAACCCCCACCATTATCACGGAATGATTTTGCTTATGAGGTAGCCTGGATACATGGCAATGTGATACAGTGAGACTTTTAAAACGTCAGATTGTCGACATATTATTACGAAAAAGCGAAGGAGAAGCAGATCAAGTCATAAATATATTGTCCTGCTAATACAACGCTTTATGTTTAAGATCACAGTGATTTTTAAAGAACAGATGTGTCCCGTGCCCTCTATTCCTCACATTATCATCATTTTAATTTATTACATTGAAATAAAATTAATATTTAATATTAACTAAAGTGTATTTGTTTTATTTATTGTAATATAGCCAGTTATTAAAATATTTGGGCACTCCTTCGCAGGAACAGTGTTTACTATCATCTTAAAGTTCCTCTATAATATTACTCAATCACACTTCTATATTTAAATCAGTATGTATAATTTTGAAAAAAGCAGAGGACAAGTACAAAATAATAATGCACAGTTTCTTAATCACATACGGCTATATAGTACAACTGAATATGATACGGGCAAAAATCCGGGCACTCCAGCCGCCGCGCCGTGATTCCTGTCCCATAGGCTAAAATGCGCTAAAATGATTATTATCAATATTGTTGTACCTTATATCCCTGATCATAAATTGGATTAAGAAACCCTGCGGAAGTGATTACGAATCTGATTAGAATGATTTGCGTTTTACTCGTTATCAGTCAATGTTTGAGGCGTTTGGCTCGAGGTCACGCCTGAATCTAATAATATGCATGCAATAGTAATTGTGCGAAAGCAAGCTTCGCAGCTAATACAGCAAAATAACGAGACCTTGCGGGATAAGTTGCATCCACTGGAGGACATGTATTACGAGCCCAATGCATTCACCCCATTTGACTCAATGCATCCGAATTTGCAGGCAACATACAAGTGTACGTCATTTACCTATTCGCTGCGATCTCTTGGCAATCCTTCACATCATGAACCACAGGTTCTTGAACACAGAAACACTGATGACAATAATAATATTTGTCCAATTGATCACTCACAACAGTGCGATGCCAGCTGTAAAGCCCGACTAGTGATGACCCACTGACTGATTTCTGATAAGTAACTGGTGCAGAGTTGGAAAACCTCGCTATATCCCATGCAACTGCCTGAAAATGGGGCCGGTACTGCGCTATATGAGATTATCTGTTAAAGTCCCTTGCACAGCACAGAAATCCAAACTCCAGACAGTACTATACTGTATACGTACACACTTTCTAGTTAAATTTTTCACTGGTTCCTTGATGATGAAACAAAGTTGACTTCAATATATTGTTGGAAAACGACTCGTACCAAAAGAGAAGAATAATGTTGGTGCCTTGGAAAATTGTGTTGGAGCATTCATTACTATCTTACGCTCCATCATTATCAGCATGTAAAAGAGCTTAACAAGACGTGTTGTCGTCTTTGGAGCATTGCAATGCATTAAGTCACACTGCGTAACAATGCAGATTATGTTAACAATTATTTCGTAACGTTCTTCTTGACATGCGCCGATTATAATAAAATGGAAATTATTCTAGCATATGTACGTACCTGTTTCATTACATCACTGTAAGTATGAATTATATAGTCAATATTTGTTCCCACCATATTAACTAATTGCTCATGTTTACAGCAGTATTTCAGGGCACATATTTGAGGGTGGCTGGCAATGGTACATTATTGGGGACAATGTGGTATGAGGTGCATCTGCAACTTGGAACATTATTAACATATTATAATCACACTAATGAAAATTGCCCTTTTTATTTATATAAGACTTGGCCCACTTATTTAATTTATTTAACTTAATGTACACTTATGACATGATCATTGTTGCCAAAGGTGTGGGTAAAGGGCCCTTGTGTGTATACAATACAAACATAAAACAGTAGTTTGAAACACAATGTTAAGAAGGACAAATTGCCGGTTCATTATAAACCAATCAATGTAAAATAGTAAAAGAGATAATCTGTAGCACTTTCTCATCTCAATTCCTTCAATTAGATTTTTTTGTGAAAATTCCCTTAATTTCTATTCTTACACCAATACAATTTTTATTTTTATTTTCATTCAAAAGATTTGAAAGGACACTCATGGATCTTTGTTGCTTCTTTGTAGGCGAATAACATAGCTGATTGTCCAAATACCTTATTATTTTTTAAATCTTGACAAAACGCAAATTTGTTTGGAAGTCAGGGTTTTTGTTTATGGGGTGAGAAAGGAACGGAGCGGTGCGGTACAGATCTGGTTTAGGGTTTGATAGAAACACGCACGGAAAAAGCAGGCAAAGTGAGGAGGATCACCAGCGAACTCGGGGGGAGTCGAAGATTCATTCGTACGTCGAAAAAATTCGATCGTTCCAAAGCATTTTTTAAAAAGTTTCCTTTGTTCGGAGACAAGCATTTTTTTAAATACAAAAAAACACAAAAAAACAAGAAGAGCCTGTGTCCCATGTATGAATCCGTCGCTTTTAAACACGTCAGTCTGGACAGTACACCATTTGGTTTAAAATTTTTGGACTCCGTGGTTCGGGAGGGTTGTAGAGAAAACGCAATTGTGTATTGATGAGGACGGGCGTTTTTTGGTTGCGCTGAGAAAAAACACAGTCGCCATTTCTTCTTCAAAATCATAATTATTTTGGCCAGCTCCATTGGAGAGATTACTTTCCGTTCTCGCAATGTCCTTTGATTCAAGCACGGGTCGCACTACGGAGGTTTACTTGAGCTGTGTTTGAAAAATTTTCTTTTCCATGTCACGCCCATGATCGTGACCGTCGATCATTTAAGAAAGTACACTGGGGTGTATTTTGTGGCACCGTTCAAGACTTTCCCTTTGACCAAGAAACGAGACCACACACGGCCAAGTCCTCTTGAGCACGCCGTACACTATATGCAGAGGGAAAGCTTCCGAAGGTTCGCCCAAAAAACAGAAACCAAAAAATTTGATAAAAGAGAACAGAAAAAAAACCTTCGATCACGACATCAGAACGTTATCCACGTATCGAAACTTTTTATAGTCGCCAGTCTGATTGGGCTATAGTTCACCTGTTCACCAAGAGAGAGTGTAGAAGCAGCGTCATGCCGGGAAGGGAGCAAAGCATCACTTGCAGCCAGTGGTCCCCGGTTCTGCCAACGGATGACGCCGCAGATGTCTTCCGCCTCTGGATGGCTGCCATTTTGTCCCCTGAAAAACGTGCGGACAGTTCTTACAGCGATTCCTAGTCCAAGCCTTGTGGGCCTCGGATTACTACAACAGGGGAAGGGAATGTGGCCCACACCACTTATGATGTTGACTCAGACAAACTTGCCTACGACACTTCCATCGCCTCGCGTCTAATTCTCATAACACTCATAAGTTGAATTTAAATTAACAACATAAAACGACTAAATCCGGACAGTGAAATTTTCCGGATATAATGACCATTGTTGGAAAACAATTAATAACAATGGAAATCCCATGGGCTTAGAGCGGAACTCGCGTTGATGCAACCAGGCCTTAGAAAGTTTGTCTGAATCATTAGCCTATGGAATGTAAACACCATGCAATTTTGGTAGAGTAGAACACAGGTTCGTCAAGATTGCAGTGCTGGGGGGTATCGATCAGATGCTTCATACTTGATTTTCAGGGCAATATGGACAGCGATATAAGCTTTCAATGGGTAGTCAATTAGGATGAGTTATGCCGGGGTTTTGCGCAAGCTTGAAAATATTTTTAGGTGCCGATATGAAATGCTGCCAAATTGCTTTTTAAGGATAGCTCTGGCCAAATTTCGGGCGCTGCTAAACCTTTTTTTTTTGATTTTGCGCGTAAAAGAATGCTATAGGAGAAATCACGGGACCAGTCGACTATACAGCGACGCTTCCTTAATGAAGTACCGTTACGTTACTTCAAGGAACTGTCGAAAACTCTTTTGGAAAATGTCATTCCTGCAACTTTTATGATATTTTTGACCACTTATTCGCTCCGAAGATCCCAACAGAAACGACGTACTTCATAGACACACATCACCAACAACTAATGTACTATTTTACAGTATAAGCGTTTGGTAGGTGGAATTGTTTATGAATGGTCAGTTTTCTTCACATCTGTTGCTCTATATAAATTTAACACTGAATATGAGAAGGGTAGTACACCACTGACAGTAGTTCAAGAAATGTATGTGGAGGGAGATGTTACCGATTGTTCGCCCCAGCAACCAAGGGTATGGCCCATACTCAGTGGTTGTGATTTCTACTTCTTAAACTATAATTACTGAAGTGTTATGGTTAAAAAATCCCCTGTATATGAAGAGTATGGGATGAAATATGTACCTTATTTTTCGCTCTTTCCACTTTTTCACTTTTTTGAAAGACCGTTAAGAGTATTGGGTAGACCTGCACTCTGCACGTTTTATAACTATTTGATTCACAAAGTAATCCTCTTATGAACCATAAAATCCCATTACCTCATCGGTGCACGAAATCAATAAGATGACTGTAGTCTGCAGTGCGTAGCGGATGAGGGAACGGGGAGGCTGGAAGAGCACATACTTGTACTTTAATTGGCATCCCATGGCCTATATGATATAAGGCAGTAAAAGGCTTTCCCCCAGCAGCAGCAGCAGATATATTCACCTTCCCTTATTCCCTCCTCCATTTTACTTTGCCGCCAAAGTCTCGGAGGAGCAACTCTAATTCCTGCCTTACTTTTCCTCGCAAATAAAGTACTGGGAAGAAAACGGGGGAGGGCGAGCGCATATCTCTTGCTATTTGTTACCAGAGTTTGGGGCCAAGTCTTGCGTGCTACCACCGCACTTCATCAAAGTGCGGCACAGGAAATCTCAAGCCCAGATTTTCTTCCCCCAGCATCCTCCGTCTTATATACGAAACATGATGAAACCAAAAAGTCTGCGAATTTTAAGCCTCTCTTTTACCACATCCTTTTCCTGTATATAAAATGGGTAGAAAATTGGTAGAAAATCATTTGGCATACCCTGTACTGATCGTATGTCCCTGCCATTGTTGAGTCTCGTCTCTTTAACCCTGCAGGTCACATAATACCTGGTGGCCAACAGAAAGAATGCCCCCGTTCACATGAGGCATGCATAACACGCGACCCCACCAGTATTGAGCCCCCCCACCTCATGACAAAAAGCAAACTAATTGTTTGCGGTGCTGAAAGAACACGAAAGGCCGACGGAATGCAAAACTCGGGGAGCAAGTAAAAGCGAGATCAATAGCATGGTAGGGTTAAAAGGGAGGGTTTAGAATCCGGGGGCTTAATCGTACTTTTTATTTTTTATTTTTTTTTTTGGGGGGGGGNGGGGTACCCTTGGCTTTTCAGAGCGCGGGAAAAGGCTCAATGATTATCTCCCATTGTGCAGCAGACTCGCTTTAATTAGTTGTCACGGCCAGTAGGAGGCGAAACTTGGCGTATCTCATCTAATTAGGTCAAAGACACCATGGTTGTGGAAGCAGGAGGATGGGAGAGATATATGTCCGCTTTTAACATTGTGGTTTTTGATCTAAAACGGGGTTTTTTAAATATATAAAAGGGCAGAAACCACTTGAACCATATTTGTAGCCATAATCGCCACTTCATTAGCATTATAGCCTGGAGGATGCTTGAACCTGGCTGTGACAAACAAGCCTGCACTGTATGGAGAGCTCATATGGTAAAGGTATACTGTATGTACAGTACAAGGTCATTTTATTTATAAATTCCTTTTTTGAACGTACTCGAAGCTAGTGAAAATGCAGGGTTTACACACAGTTTTTTTATTTGGGTGGATTTGTATGAACCTATAATGCGCCTATAAATCATTTTAGGCCAAACATGATCGAGATGTTTTCCAATATTTTGATTCTGCATTTTACGCGGTGTCGCCTTAATGCATGTTAATATTTTTTATTATTAAAATAGCGTCAGAGTGTTCCACGCTCTAGTTATGTCAAAGGACTGTAGTACCCAATGCAAAACAAACACTTCGAGCGCAGTAATGACATTAGGTGCTTTCAAAAGGGTTTCTGTAGCATCGGCGGTTCTTCATAATATGAATAGGTTAATAAATGATCACTTATGAAAAGCATGTTAAAACCACTGTCTACGCTCATCATCATATTACAGCTTCAGTATACGTACGGTTTATTTAATTTTGATGTGCAGTGCAGAATTGCCGGGAACAAGCAAAAAAAAACTCTTGAAAACTCCAATTTCAAGCTACCACTTCTGCTCTAATTGAAAAAAAAAATCATCGCTCGTACTGTAAGTACACTTGTACAGTTTACTGTCCTTTGAAGGATATTGCTTATCCTGTGACATTTTGAAAAACCATGCTGATGTTTTATAGGTCATGATAGCAGAAGAACAGACACGAGTTACTCACCATCAGCCCCAAACTATCATACCGAGTTTATGTCCCATCATATTGAGTATGCCGATAATACACATAATTTTCGCTGCAATGACTTGCGTGTCTCTGCATTTAAAATGTCAACAGCGAAGAAAACTGACCACTGTCGTCCCTGCTCACAACAGAATGAACACATAACAAGAGACATAATGAGAACAGCTTTCACATATCATACAGGGTGTTTCACAAGGATCCAGACAATCTGTAAAGGTATATTAGTCTCCGTTTAGCATTAATCATCCTTAAGACACTTCCATCGCCTCAGCGACTCTCTGATGCACCAAATGACACCGGTTCACACGCTCACCCAAAACCTTTGCCCGAAACACCCTGTATGCGTCGGATGAGAACAACAGAATGCACTCTTTTGTAATATAGTGGAATGAGTGAAGAGGAGGCGTGAGAAAAAGCTGTGTCGGCTTGGCTGCGTACATTTTCCTCTCCCACCTTCCGAGACGAAGACGTAGACGCTGGCCGGCTCTGCATTGGCGGCCATGCACGTGTAGTTCCCGGAGTCGGTGTACCGGGCGTCCCGGATCACCAGACGACTGTGCGTCTTCGGACCGGGCTCCGTCTGCACCGCGATGCCTCCTCGGGCCGTGTCGTAGTTTATCATCCTCTCGTTGTGGTACCAGAACACGTACTGAGGAGGCGCTGGGCTCTGGAAATATGGAAGATGTCAACACCAAACAGCAACATAATGCAAAACTATAATAAAATATTAATATAAGTTAATAAAATCTTTCTCCTAATAGGCTTATTCTCTCCGTCCGATGTTTGCCCAATCTGATATTACTGCTCGCACGACCTGAAGGTGGCAGTAGTGTGCAGAAGGAGTATGCTCCATCTATGTATGAAGAATAAAACTACGTGGCGAATCGGCGGGGCGGCTCATTAAAGTTGTTTGATTATTATTGTCATACTGATTTAATAGGTTTTCCCAAATATTGGCAACGGGTTCACTAGTTTAATAGTGACTGGGATTCACTCTGTCTTTGTTACAAAGCTTTCCCTTTCATCGTGCTGAAGGGTTAACCTTTTTTCAGTCTTCATACAATATTCAAGATTGCGTACATTTTCTAGTACCGCCTAGGGATGTTCTTGCTTCATTGCAACGAGTACTTTATTCATAACTTCCTGTACCGGTACGTGTCCTACTGAATTTATGATCCGCGTTCACCGACCGCAGCAGCAGTCCATCCGGGGAAAACCTGGCACCAATAACTCCCCCTCTTATTATCCCGGACTCGTCTCCTAAGTTGCTCCGGATTAGTCCATCATTGATGAAAACACAGGCCCTGGAAATGCGACTTGTACTTTCCATCCAACAGCTTTTTTTTTAAAAAAAATCGGTTCTGGGAAAAAAAATAAGCGTGGAGCGAACTGGGAAATTAAGTCCACGCTGCAAAGTGCGCTCAAGATGCTTTCATTTTTCATTCCGTCACGCGCCTAATCAACTTGTTGACGTGGCCCTTGCTTTAATAAGCACTAGCTGACAGAAATGTGGGTCAAGGGTAACACGCTAATGAGATGTGGATGTCCTGAAGGGGGAGAGATGGCTCGGTTATTAAATGGCTGGTTTAATCAAGTGCTCACACCCTCCCCTCGACGTTTATATTCCTATTACAGCCCCTAACCCCCCCTAGATTGTGTGTGTCCCCCTAACTCTGTAAAATTTATGAAAGAACTTGGCAATATTAGGCATATCGACATTTTGTAAATTATCGATTCGTATGTGCAATATTATTTATCGAAAACTGAAACAGTCAGCTATGAAGCAGTTAGTGAACATAGGCATCAAATATAGTAAATAAATAAATAGGGGAGGGTCATACATGTAGCCCACAAACGAAAATATCAGTGTTAAAAAACTGATATCGCTGATCCTGAATATCGCAAATTCGGCATGAGTTGACATAATGTCTATGGCGTGTTCGAGATATCGCAGTTACCAACACGTAAGCTGCGTATAACCGGAGAAGGATTTACCATAATGGGCTTGAACTGCCGGGATTTGTGTATATGCATGCAGATTTAGCCCCGTTTACTCCGAGCAGCCAACAGCTTCGCTCCTGATAGGGAAACAAGCCAAAGTTGATAAGCTTGGACCATGGGATAAGGATGTTTCGGTGCTCTCTGTCTGTAGAGAGAAGGGAATGAGCAAAAGGCACACGTTGGGTGGGTGGGAGTTGTGTGGTCTAGAAACCCAAGAAAGTTTCTCAACTCCTTTGAAGTCCACACCTAAGTTCCTGTGGTGAGTCCCAGACCTTTAGCCTCCCCACCCAACCCCCTTGAAGACCCCATCTTCTGGCGAGTTTCCCCCTGCCGTTTTGCCGCTGGTTTTCCCTAATTAGGCTCCCGGAGTTTACTTAGGAGAGTCAACACGATTCACTGAGAGTAGGTGATGAATTAGTAAAACTTTAACCGGATAGTATAGCTAACTAATTACTTGTCTGTGTGCGGGCAGAGTAGGGAAAGAAAAGGAAGGAAAATCAGGGCGAGGCAACAGCCGGTGAGAGAGGATGAGTTATATGCTTTCAGCGCATTATTAATAAAACTGGTGTCGTCCGCTCATCTAACAAAGTACATGGTGATAAGAGCTGGATTTTGAAATTTAGTGGCATACTGTTAGGCAGGCTTACTGCAAAATTTACTTACAACATTTTGGTACGCAATATATTTCAAATAGCAGGGGACCCGTTCTTCGCGGGCGATTGATAAATTAATCTGACGCAATTTCCGCAGACGAGACACCAAACATTATTTTTTAAACAAAAAAATGCTAAATTTAGGGTATTTAGACTCAAACAATTATTGCAGGTTTCGGACTTTTCCCTTAATCAGATGCGCGTAAGACGTAAGTGTGCCAAGTTTCAGCACTCTCAGAACTCCTAAAGTTGGTTAGGCAGCCGTGACATACATAAATACCAACAAACCTTATGCTTTATATATACATATGCCTGTAAAATTGCCAATATTGAATTTTTCACAAAATTCAATATTCGCAATTTTACATGCTTTGTATACGATTCAAGCCCAATAATGAAAATACATCGAGGCTTACATTATCTGGATTAGTATGTTAGCCTCTTCGATTTAGTACACACATTCACTAATTTTAATATCCATTACCTAACCATTTTAATTTTAGTTGCATTTCAGCTGATCCAAAAAAATCCCTCAAATTCATCGCCTCCGCCAGCAAAAAAAAATCCGGAGATTGCAATTATTTCAGCCTGTGGGATTTGAGTGCCACCAAAGTTAAGCTCATCGATTCCTTCACGCCGTTACGCACCATCCACAGAGGGTCGCGTGGGTCGCTTACCAAATCGACTTTTTGCACCCTCCAAAAAAAGTTCTTCTCCCCCCCCCCCCCCNGGCGCCCACCTTGCAAGAAGGTCAAAAAGTTGAGCCCACAGTGAGCTTCACTCATCCTGACTTGGTGGCACCGGGGCTTAACTGGGAAAGTCCCAAAGTTGGCGAAAGGATCGAGTCCCATTGGCTAACCTAGGACTTTGGCCAATTAGGAGCATCGCCCCCGGGACATTTTGGGCTCCCCCCCCCCCACCATCCCAACAACTTTTTGTTTTATATCAAGGCCGCTTTACTCTTTTGCAGTTTCCTTCAGCCATAATGCGCAGAGTGGTACTTGAATCAACAACCTGGAGCCTTCATCAGAAGTGGGCGCGGAAATAAAAGGAGCGACAATTAAAAAAGAAACCGTTCGGCTTTTATCCGCTTTTTTTCAGCAGAAAAAAAAGTAAACGTGTTCTAAAACCCACTGGCTACATGGAAAAAAGGGAAACGTGGTATCGAATTCCTATGCGAACAGAAAAAGAGAGAGTTTTAAGGGACAGGAAGTAGAGTTGGTGGGAGGGGGGAATAACACTCTCTTGTTATTTAGGACCTTCTTTGAACTTGGGGAAACGACGTTCACTGCCTCACAAATGCACAGTTATTGGGATTTGAGGCGGCGAAATGTTTGTTGAACGACGTTAGCGTTTCCAATTCACATTGCATTAAATTTTCTACCGGGTAGAAAGTTTAGGAATAGTCGAACCAATCCTACTGTCCCTATCGATAGTCACATCACGTTTCACTGTCAAAATTAATATAATTGTGGTATGCTGGTTGACAAAAATATTGTTTGCAGGAAACGTATATTAAATCTGCATAACTGATGAAACGCATGTTTCCATTCAATTTCGAATAACTAATGCAGCATCAATATACATTTCCCACAGAAAACGTATGTCCTTCCAAAAAGCTTTTCCTCAACTTTTAAAGCTCCATTTTCCAATCGTTTACCACACTTCCACCCTACTTCCTGAAACCCCAAGTTCTCACTAAAGTTTTGCGGTATCTGGGAATTGTACTGACTTCCCCTAGAAAACTTCCCTCTCAAACTTGTAGTCGAAAAGCAGTCCCCATATTTAAAACCACTACCCTCTCTCTTTTTTTTATTAAAAAAAAAGAACCGGTAAGGCAAAGTTGTCGAGTAATTTTCACCCACAAAATAAAGTACGAGAAAACAATTACTGAAATCCGAACAATATTGGTAGTTTTTTTTTTAAACGGGAATTCCCCCTCCACTCTTGTTGAAGTGAACCCATATTTTGTGGATGGATAGAATAGGTTTGCCCAGCAGCTAAAAGAAGGGGGTTTCGTATACAAGCTTGTTCCATTACCAGGAAGATCTCCCCCCCCCCCTTCCCAAATCCAGCTCCGGGGCGATATGCTATTTGCATCCGGGAAATTCCGGGTAATTGCAGGGCTGGGGCTGCCATGTCGCTTGGCTGGGGTCCGCTCCACGTCGGAATTAATCAATTAGGAAAGAAAATTGGCCTCCTTACCACCAATGCGGATAATTAAAGGCGGACTTGGTGTAACGTCACTCATTTGCCCAGACCGGATAATCCGGGCCCAATTACCGGGGAGGGTGAAAATTGTCCGCTATTTGTGCCCTGTAATGCCTTCAATCTCTCTTGGGATTTGCGAAGTTCTTATCCTCCATAAGTGGGAAAGAAGTTGCGAAATGTTTGGGTAAAGTTAAGTACCTGATGATGTAAATTTCAATTAATTTATAGTACAGGGTGGCCCCATCTAGGGTCAGTACAAAGAAGTGCGCAAGTGCTAGTTTTAAACCCCGTTCACAGCAGGTAACGATCAGCGTGGGTCTAAGTGGCACAGTAGTAATCGGCACGGTGTAATGCGATTTACGTAATTAACTGCAAGCTTCCGGATCAATGGACGGCCCTTGCTGCACTTTCCACCCAAGCTTTGCATCCATGATTTTTTTGTTTGTAAAAAAAGCCGTATAAAAATCGTCCGATGCCTGCAACGGATATGTTTTAACAACACAGCAGCTTTTGACTTGCAACATAGGCCGTAACCTGAGTAATGACCGGGTTTTCATGGCTCAGATAGAAGCCGGACATGTTACCTTTTCGATAATGCACACGAGGCTGATGGTACTGCCCTTATCCACATGGTATTCGCCGTTGCCCAAAATAAAGGCCTCGGGAACCACCACGTGGAGGTTGACAAATGAGGAGAGGATGCCAGTTCCTGTCGAAACCTGAAACGAAAAAAATATATGTGTAAGTGCATGAAGTACATCGCATTATAAATGACAGCATAATTTTGGCGCAGCATCTTTATTGGCGGCTTGCTCAATATAAGAAGCGTATTTTGCTCGAAAAGAGCTATCAGTTAAGTGCAGCCATGGCTCACAAAAAAAACTGAGGGTCCCACAGGTACATTTAGAGGCCTTCATCCCGCAACTACTTTTTTTTGTAAGGGAGGGAATATAAATTGCTTCCAGAATATCGAGAGAAAGAATCTTGGATGGCGAGGCCCAAGCTTTCCATAAAACACGAACCTAATTTATGTTGCAAATCTAGCAGGGACACTAGATTCCGTTTATGTCAACTTACTCGCCATCTAACAGGAGCCACTTTTTGGTTCCCCACAGCTGCGCTCGCCTGCTCGGATGCAAAACTAATAACACGCGATGATATTGGAAACTAAAAATGGTGCGGTTGCATTTTGGACTCTAAAAAAATTATGGCTGCTGGTTCGCCTCTGTATGCAATTTACAACGGACACTATTGTAAATTAAAGAAGAACACAGGGCGTGCTCTAGCAACAAGTTCAATATGTCACATAACGCAGCTTTAGGTTGCTAGAGTGAACAATCTATATAGAGCCATACAGGAGAAATGGACCACCCTGTGTGCTATTGAAAGGCTTTTGTGCGAATTCTGCGTCCAGGCCATTACTATTTATCAAAAAGCCAATGATGCGGCACAAGTTATCGGGAAGTATATGTTGAGCCCAAGCACTATTTCTATCTGGAAGCGGCAATAAAAGAAGTCGTTTTGAAAAATTATAATAGTAACGGGAGCCTAACTTGAATTATACGTCAAAATATTTTTGGTTGCAGCAACTTTAAAAAAAAAGCAGGCTGAATGGCGGTGTGGCCTCCATATTTTGTATGCAAATTACATCACAACTGCACTGTACACACATCAAGGTCATGATGTGCCGCTACTCTTGAGTAATGAGCTTCAATGAGCGTTGGTGGTCATAAAGATATGCAGCAAAGGTTCAAATTGACGCGCCGGATTAGGATGATAAATTACACGCTGTCAGCTAGATAGCACCAGACCGTGTTTTATCCTTTACCTTTTTGATACAGCACCCTGTACATCCCTTTCCTGAACTCGATATTCCCAGTCCCATAGCCAGGCGTGCAATCCCGCACCTTCCAGCATCCCCGCCTTGGGAACTTCCCAATGTCCTTTCACGTATTCTGACGACCCCCTCTGCGATGAAATTATTATAGGCCCAGGCGACATCCGGAACTCGCCTTTTCCGACCCCCTCCCTTACAGTCCCCTGATGCATATATATACCCCCCCACCCAACCCAAACCATAGCTGCAGCCTTGCCCCTCCTTCATACTCTCCTAACTTTTCCGGAGCAAAACAACATAAGCAAACTGGGACGATACACACGCCTTTGTGGCGGGAGAGAAACCCATCACCATCTTTTCCACAGCCTCTTCTATGGCTGAGCGCCAGCAACGCTTCCAGAGAAAATGGTATTTTGAATGAGCTTGACCCGGAATAACATTGGAATTTGCTTTTCAAATTGCTTTCGACGGGGAATCTCCTCTCGGCAGTCCAAATACCGCACTTCTCTTTCTTTTTCTTTTTTCTTTCTTACAGGGGTAGGCTTCAGTTCCGTTTTCTTGAGGGATACGCGTAGAACAAACGAATGTAAAAAGGAGGGGGCGTCATATCCGGTGGAATAGGGAAAGAATCCGGCTGCATTAATCCGCACTCCTTGCACTTTTTTGCTGGGATGTTGCGTCCTCTCATGGGATAAACCAGGCCTAAATTAAGCCCGAGGTTTTATCGCTCTAAATAACCCTCCGAACGTTTGTGTAATCAGATAGAAAAAAAAATGCAATTAACGCCATCTACGAACATTCCCCGCTCTAAAGCCAGCTATCGGACGACATTTCAGTCTTCGTTTCGCTGCTAATGGGCCAACAATGACTGTTGCCAAATTTACGCCTGCATGTTATGCTGGTAGTGATACATTCAAGGATGAATTTTATCCTGAAATGTACACAACCGCATAGTTGTACAACGGGCAACATGACACGCAGGCGTCTTGGGTAACAATGTCACCGGATCAATTCTGGCAACAGGGGAGTGCAAGTGCATCCCTGCCAATGTATGAATGCTCTCTGTGCTGCAAAAAGCTGCAAGCAATATTTTATTTCTTGTCAGAGCAGGAGCACCCCGGCGGATGGTGAAGGGCGCTTGAACCCATAATTCTATTGTAGCGGCTATGGACAGCTAGCATATACTGCAGTAGGCTATCGACCGCTTTCAACTAGTGTGGTGCAATCACAAGGAGGAGGGGCATCCGCGCCGCTCTGCAGACCCATCCGAAATTAGGACGAATAACCCCAGCACAGAGTCGCTCCGATAATATTAGGATAACTCGGGTACGTTACAGCGCCATTTTACACCTCCAATTTGCATTTCGCCAACTCTTGTGATGTATAACATGGCAAGAGAAAATTCGGCCGCCTCGGTTTGGCTTTTGCAAAAAAAAAAAGGAGAGAGATGATATTCCTCATATGTGCCGATGAGAGCGAGACATCATTAGCATTTAGGCGGATTACATGAGGTCGTTCAACCGAGGCTTTACAGACCAGCATTGTTTTTCGTTTCAAAAGCATCTTGTTGCTCGAGGGCGGTTTGTGCATCTCGTTGCTCTAATTAAAAACTTGGCACAAAAGCGAAAGGCTGCGAACAATTTCCTGAAGTTTTTTTTTTTTCTTCGCACGAGTTTTGTGTCCGATATCAAGAATGCAGTTTTTCAAAAGAGGTGGGGCATCTTATTACTTGAGATGTGGTTTCATTTTTCTTCTTTGTTAGTTTATGCATTAAAAGTGAGTTTGAATTTGACGGCTTTTTTTTACCGGCTGTGTGGTAGGCCTACTACGAAAGGTGTTCCAAATTCAAGTGCTATAGGCCTACTCAGGAAGCAATTTCCTTGGACCAAGCTTTTCATAAATTTCGTCACAATATGAGCACAAATGTACAGTACGCTACGTTACTGTATTGGTAATGGATTGTAAAGGACAGTACAACATATTTCATTATTCACAGCATGTATGTTACATCGGTTAGTGGCATTTTATTATTATTATTCCAACAAAGTCACAAAAGACCAAACTGCAATTTTTAAAACGCCCAAGCACAAGTCAACAGATTATGGAGCAGATGTTCAATGTTTTAAATACATACATGGGTCTACTATTCACGTGCCAAGTGGCAACACACACTGCGCAGGACATTGCATTGAACACTGTATTAAAATTTTCGCGGTGTAACAACGCAGCTTAGTGGTGTGTGAAACTGTCATGAAAGCTTGTAACCTTGTTATCTACCGCATTATTGATGATGCAGTAACAGGATGGATGGTCATTTATGGACCAAGTCCATCAGGTACAGTATCCACCATGTCCAATGATTTTTTTCTCTCTCCTCTTATTTCAGACCACCCTTCGTTAGGAGATCCATTTTAATCACGCATAATAACTGCTCTTTTTTTCCCCAGTACGGGCCTGCAAAATCGTTACAATTAAGGTTGCAGATTCTTTGTTATACGGTCTAGCATGCAAATTGCAGTAGTAACAACCCGCTAACAAGCTGACACGAGGCACTCAGGTTTCCATCCAAGGGCCGTACAACCATCACCACAGGCTTTCCTCTTCCCCCCTCCCAGCAGCTACAGTGTGCATTTCCGGACTCTGCTTCCTCCCCCCTGCGAATTACTTCCGCTGCACTTCAAGGGGGAATTCCCATCCTCTCCCCACCTCTGGACCGAGATGCTGCCTGATGAGCCTTTTTTCGTAAGTCCAGGAAACTGCCTTACGCCTGCATGTTAATATGAGCAAAAAGCATGTCAACATTACCTGCTACACACGATTAATGAAGCAGTAGTTAGTGACTTGCATAATTGGGCATGCAAAGTAACGTTCATATCTATAATATTAAAATCATATTCATGATGTATGGGTATGTCTTCTTTTTGGTTCGCCATATAGTGTTACGGCGACATTTCCGATTGGCCACCGTTCTGCGCAGGCGCATTGGGGGTGAGTACAGCGCCTCTGGTGGGTGGGTGGCTGTGGGCTGGAGGGTCTACATCTCTCCCTCCCCACCAGTAAGCGAATGGTTTTTCTAGTAAACGTATAAGTTTGTTGAGGGGCATCATTGTCTATTTTCGGGGGCAGTCACGTACCTTTTCCCTCCAAGCCAGCATCCCTACCCCAAGCTGTGGTCGTTTGCCAAACGAAGGACCGCATTCGGCCTTAATTGCCAAACTGTTGCGGACGACAGACGTCATCAGGACGATCGATCCCCTGCGGAAGAACCCCTTCCTCTTTTTTCTCTCTCTCTTTTCAAACTTGAAGCGGGGCCAGAACCAACCAAGGTGCACTGTACAGACCCAAGGTGCTGCCCGAAAACTTTTCTAGGTCCGAAATATCTTAACGGAGGGTTTTAAAGCGGTTACACTCTGGGTTAGGGATGACGCCCGGATTATTAGGTGGTAATGACGCTCCCTATAATCCTCAACGGGACCGGTATTATGCGAAATTACCGGAGTTTCCCACCCTACGAAATGACGCAACTTTGTCTCCTCACCACGTCGCCCAAGAACCGTAGTTTCGGTCCAGAGGCATGTATAACTGCGGTTCCAAAATGGTTGCCGGACTGGGTGACTACACTAAGGCAATTTGTTAAGTTGCAATTTTTGGCACCAGTCCGTGTTACTACAGTAGGCTGCTCTACTAGTGTACCCATTGCCAAAATTAGGCAAAATTTATAATCAGTATGACAATAATAATGAGGTGACCCACCGATTTACCACATAGTAATTTTCTTCACGCATAGATGGCGCACACTCCTTCTGTACACTCCTGTCACACTCAGTGCGAGAGAGATGGCAAACATCCGACGGAGAGAATAAGCTTATTAGGAAAAAGACTGTTGGAGAAAACGACCTATGTATAACTCGTCTCCGGCTGGACCTGGGTCAGTGTCCTGCTTGAATATCCGGCGAACAACCGCCATCAGGATGCGTTCAAAAAAATGCTGCGAGCGGAAATTTTTCAAGCCCTTTCCCGCTTTTCTCCGGAGCACACCATGTGCCTCTAATTACTAATGCAAATTCGATGTTTATGATGACAGATGTTGTGCGCGTGAAATGTAGCCCGGGTCTGCCCGGAACCGTTCGTCATGCTACTCCCCGCCACCGGTTTTAACGGATGTGTGCAGTGCTTTAGATAGTTTAACCAAGGATGAAATGTACTATTTGTGGACCGCTTGTCATCCATTTTTCATTCCGCGGACCGCCGAATTTGCGTCCAATCAAAGGCCGCCACAGGGGCCACGCAGAAAATTATTCCCCCGATTAAAATCACGACCATTTTCTTCACAAACGATGTAAATTAGTCTCTTAATTAATATTATTTTAAATCAGCCTATCGCAGCGTGGGATACCGGTACAGCAAATTGAGCTCGAAGTCGATTAAGTTCGGTTGTTTGGTTGCAATTCCACAATCATAAACCACTTGCCCCAAAGGCAACAAATCATGAAATTGTCGTCTATTACATTTAATGAACTTTCTGTGACGGGTTTGGGGCCCGATTCATGTTCTTTTTATTGCTGCTCTGACGCTAATCTGCCGCCATATTGACTTTGCTCTGCGGTTAAACGCGCCTGCATGAGAGTCAAGTTGACGTTTGTTGTACGTGCCGCTGCGTCTTGTTGATTTTGCAATCTACAAAAAAAAATCGACTAGAGAATTCATACATTTACACAAAAAAAATCCGGTTTTTCATATGAATATGGCTATTGAGTCACCCTATAGTAACATTTTGATTTGAACTTCTTTTATTCGAATTTGCTCTCCGAATTTTACAGCCACAAAATACCAATGCAGGGCCACATCACTCCGCCATTAAAACAAATGATGGCAAAAAGGGGCGTCGGTACAATGCTCACAAACAGGTAACGTCAATAACTGTTCCCGGCTGCTTTGACATTCCACTTTTCAGTGCAAATTAGCTTGTAACTAAAAAATCAAGCATCGCGACACACACAAAAACTTTGCAACCCCCTCCATTTTGTGCTGGACGTGGCATCAGCAGCATTTGACATGAAAACATCAGCCGAGTTGATTTCGAGCGACGCGATGTAGCATCCTCTTTTAAGCCGAGTTATCTACGGCTTGGCTGACAGGAGAAATTTGAAGCTCACGAGCCATGCCATAATTTTGCACCCAGTAATTTTTGCACGACAGGAACATTACACTGTAGGCCAACAGAATAATAATCGCGCATAATAAACCCGGTTATTAGAGCTCCAAAAACATTCTTCATCGTCAGCAGCGAACTCGGGGGGGCTTGAAACAACAACAAAAAACCTACTCTTCCTCTCCTACAAATCGCGCGAACACACCCACCTAACATACCCACCAAACCTCTCTCATTCCCCTGCCACGTCATGAAAAATTTATCCTGGAGCCGGATTAAAATGGCCGATCGAAACAGACACTGACGGAGAAAGTTTGCAAAGAGAAACGAGCGGCTTTTTAAAAGCTCACGCTGTACGTATATACGCTGCAAAAATGTAAGAGTATAAACCATTTTTTTCTACCTCCAAATTTTCCTATGCATTGTTGGTATGCAGACTGTTGGGCCAGAGAAACACTTTCCAAGTTCCTTGTCAAAGACCCTTGGTTCAAAAACATTTTTTTCTTCTTCTCCGAACCACTAACCCAGCTTCATGCACTTCTCTCAGAAAACCACCTCCTTCGCCAAACCTGGAGTAGCCCACTCTCTTCATTCCAAATTACCATTAGAGACGCCTTGGGGATGTCCTCAGGTTCTGGCTGAATATAGTCTCACCTGCTGGCACGCATTTGGAGACGCTTTAAGTGAATTTGCGTGCTAGTTAACTCCACTTTGCGCCAAATTTAAAAGTCGGCATTAAAGGTATTCTCACAGAAAGAAAAAAAATTAACTAATACGGCTAGTTTGTGTGTTCACAATACAAATTAATATGGATCACTTTAACAGGAGTAATGACGCATGGGCCAGAAATGAACATCGGATTAAATCAGTATGTTTGACACGTTAATGATGCTTATAATCCTTTAATTATGTAATTTCAAAAGAAAAGTTTGAGTACATAATATGTCGAGTGTGTTTTATAGTATCCATTTTTAAATACGAAAAATGTCATAAAAGAATTTTCACTTTTTCAATAGTGGAGCTTGCAACTTTCATGAGAGTAATCCACCAATACGTAATTGTTATGAAATTTTTATAATGCTATATATGCATAGCTGCACAGTATGCCCATGTGCTCCCATCATATTAATTATTGTTAACAACAATTTTTTTTGTTAAAATTTTAATATGATGGGAGAGCACGAGCATACTGCATTTAATGCTACATACATATTCATACCAATAATTTAAATCCCTAAAATTTTGCTTTGTTACTCTTGTACATATTGAGTTATACACTTGCGGCAGGTAAAAGTTAAACTACAGTACAAGACTCTACAGTACATAGTTACTATCTTAACTCCGATGGGGCTGTGCTCCACTTGTGCAATCCAGACGAGGGATGTAGGCCAAATTCAGCGGCAATGAATTACCAGAATGACACTCCGCAATACGGTGCAATGGAAAATACTCGATTAGACACTTAATTAGATCCGCTGACTGCCTATTGGCGATTCATTATAATGGTTTTGAGGTAGGGTTTAGACCGCTCCTGGAGTCGGATCAGCGTCGATATTTTGGAGCAGGAGAATGGAATGGAGGCTCTTTCGGGAGGCACAGGGGGCAATATCTATCCGAAACAGCCGTGTTTATTTTCCTCCCTCCTAGTTTATAGAGTAAATTAATTCCACGACAACGCCTCTGGGAAGGACGATAGTTAACGAAGGCAGAGAGACTGCGGAACTCCAGCTAGCAGCAAAGGCTCTGCTGGAAATAAGTGGAAATCTGCTGGGGGAAAACCCAACGCAGAAAAGAGGCGCAAGATGTGCAAACACTATAGCATCAAAAAAGGGGGCATCGACGTAGATTGCGATCATGAATGATCAGCACCTATAATGAACGGGATTTTAGGCAATCGTATAGTGGTCCTATATCCCCACATCCCTAGTTTACACACTGAGCTTGCAGCAGGACCGATGTGCTGAGCAGTCACCCGCGTGAAATTGATGATAGATTAGAAACGGACAGCTTGTCAAATGGGTGGGTCATACATTTTAACATTATAATCCGGCCCTTTCCGCGGAGATGTCTGTCGGTAATGAAGAAGTTTAGGTTCTATGTTAGTTAATGTTGCAGAATGTGTTCTAGTTATTGTTCAATTTTTTAAAGGGGTAATGCAGGAATAATTTATTTATATGGGACATCCGGTGAGACACTCGAGAACTGTTTTTAGTTGTATGTAAGAAACTTCCCACCATCACAGAAATTTTCTTTTAATGTGCTTGATATCCGCTGGGGCCATTAATTTTACCATGAGTGAAATCCGGATTGTCTCTAGTGTACAGCGGGCAAAATAAATTGTTAACCCTTCAGTTGGAGTGGTAGGCAAAAATGATGTGGTTATAAATCCGGATTGAAGCGCATTAAACGAATAAACGGGGGTCATTAAGAGCTAAACCACAGCAGATGGATGCTTTTGGCTGAGAGGCCATACAGTACGCCTACCAACGCAAATGTAATCAATCAAGGTGATTATATTTTGTGTATATAATCGCCCGAATAATCACCTGAAGTCTCTCCCATCAGAATCGGCAACAGATTTCATTCAAATAAAATCATAGCAATGTGTGCTTTTAAAATGTGCCCTTGTGAGGTTGCTCCAGCTGACCTGAAGAGAACGAGAGGGCCAACAGGCCATGCCCTTTAACTCTGACCTGCAGAGTTGACTACAGCACAACATTTCGGTGCCGTCCTAATTAGCATGGGAATCTAACGAAGCGGAAAGTGGTTAATGCGTCTCCCTTGGGGGTGAAAGGGCCAGAACACACGTGCAATCAACGCCCTGCAGCAGCAAGCAGTTAGGTCGAGAGAGTTGCGCCTTATCGGTTGCGCCGCTCCGATAGGTTAGGCAACAATGGTGTACCTCTGGACAGCAACCAGATCCGACCAAAAAATATATATTGTAGTGTCCACTAAAGTTCTCTGTCCCAAGCCAAAGGCTCAAACTGCGCAGGGAGTGGTCGCATTTTCCGACCACTAATTGGATTCTGGGGGGGTTGCTCCGAGAGTCCTCTGCTTCATAGCCGCTCTTAGGAAGTTCCGACGGAGAAATGACACGTCTCTCAAGTCCTGTCCGACGACGACGACGAGGCTGCTGGATGGGGGAGGAGATATTGGCTCACGACGCGCTTTTCTTCCTCTACTTAGAGGGGGATGGAACAAAAAGGCTGCCACAGGGACATCCGGAACGACTAAACGACATCAGGTGCCGACGCCAGCGACGCATACCTGATGAACCCAGTTATTTGAATCAAGTTGGTCACCTTTTGAACCCACGGTTCCCTTATAGTGTATGCACGCAAAATCCGCCTGGATTTCTAAACTTCGCTCACATTTTGAGCCTCCTTCCCTCAATATCATCTAGCAACAATGAATATTTTCCCAATATTGATTCCCATCTGACGATCGGGATAAATTTCTTTATGCGGCTTCGTCATGAAACCTCTCCAGAAAAATCTCGTCCTCAAGATTGCGTCCTTCCTTGAAAGGAGATGGTATCCGTAAGGGCGAGAGAGTTCCCACAAAAAAGCGTGTCAAACAAGAGCCCGTTCCTTATTTTTTTTCCTCTACCTTTTTCCTTCTTTCTCACTTCGAGCAGCAGAGGTCGGACCATCGACAATCTCCGAAGCCAACACAATTCCCATTGCAAGTATCGGAAGTCTCTTTTTTTTCGGGGGCCAGTTGAGTTCCGCCTGGGATTAGCTCCTTCCATCTTTTGCTGCTCTGCGGGGCTTATCTCTCGAAGTGGACACAAGGACAAACATCCTATACCCCCCAGAAAACTACGTGTGGCTCCATCTCAGTCGCCCAGAAATCGACGTGACTTCCAACCAATATTCGTTTGGTCCGATTCTGAGCTTGCACGATCCGGATTAATTGCATCTAGTGTCGACATTTTTTTTTACCTCCTTGTTTAATTCGCTTGAAACTTCCCGAATGTAACATCCAAAAAAAGGGGGGGACGAAAGTTTGTAAAAGAAATCTCAGAAGCACCTTCCAAGCTCACCCGAAACCATAATTCGATTTGCATTCTCTTTAGCTTTTTCCCTAACAAGGCCAAGGGACCTCTTGATACATTAGAACCTTGAGAGAACTTTTTTTCTCTCCGACTCGGATTGTATTGTCAGATAATCTTATTAGAGTATAGGCTAGAGGTCCTTCTGCTTCCTTCAACTTGGAGGAAAGGTGCCCTCCGTCATTCGAATTCACACGCAGACTGAATATATTAGTCAAAGGCAAGAGGGGGGGAGGTTATAAGCGGGGACACTGCGACTTGTAGCCCAATTGGGATCCATCTTCCATCTTGGAATCTCTCGGAATGCGCGAATATTAGGCACTCCACGCGGCTTGAATTATAAATAAGGGCTCGAGAGGAAATATCAGGTTGAATTGTAGGAGTTGTCCGTCTGTTTAACATGGGGGGGCCATGAATTTTTGAGGGCTCGCACATGTGAGCGGAAAAGTCCCGAAAACGTACTTAGTTGGACGTCCGGAATAATTGTGTCCGTTGCCTAATGGATGATAAATAAGGGAGTGCGAGTGGGGCAAAATTGATGAGGGCAGTTACGTGCCTGACATAAATGGCTTCTTTTGAGGAAGATCCGGAACAGTGAGAGGGGGGGCTAATGTGGTGCATTTTGGCGATTAAATTTGGGGCGGTAAAAAGTGTGAGCCTGACCAGCCATTGGCCACTGATGCGTGGCGCCATATGGTGCAAATATTCGGGTCCTAATGCCCTGTTATTAAAGTCAGGCGTCATTCTGCGACATCTGAAGCTTCAGACCGCACATTAGTCGCATGGAAAAAAAAGTGCGCTGTTAAATTTGGAGCTATAGTTGGCATAGCAGATACGAATTAGCATCAGACAAATTGTGTAAAAATTCGTCAATATTCCTAATGCCATTTGAAACAGAAATGAATTGCAGAATCATTCTCAAATTCGCATTTATCAATTGGGGATCTAATTAGGATTATTAAATATAATATCGCTAAGAGTTACGGTACTAAAATTATGGCGATCATTGTCGACATCCATCATTGAAAGCGTCATTTAACATTGCTGCTAATTTTAATGTTAACTGCTCCAAATGACAAGTGCACGTGATGGCGGAATAAACCGCAGAATGTTTTAAACCTGATGAAGAAGTTAAAAATTCCGTTTTCCAAACTCTGCATTCGTCAGTTTCAGACGCTGCACGCACACAATACGTCCCTCGCCCCCTTACACACGTACCCCGAGACAAATTACACGAAATCACGTTCGGAAGCCGTGCGTATGACACATAATTAAACCCAAAAAGTAATATCCTGCAAGTGACTGATAGCGAATTACATGTATACATATTTTTTTTCTTATCCCCCATCTCCCTCCCTCCCCGAACCTACACGCTAAACAACCGCCCACCCAACCCTCTACCCCCTCCCCCTCTCATTAATATTCTCCTCTAACGTGAGGGAGTTGGAAATTGGACCCGGAAACCCGTGGAAAGTGGAACCGGGAGCAAAAGGAAGGAGCCCGGAAGAGCTGTTTTCCTAATTACCAGAGCTCCCCAGAGTCAGCCGCGGCAGGGAACGAAGGAGGCTCCTCTGGGAAGTTTCCCTTCACAAATATTTTGATTAGAAAGGATGACAATGGAATGTGAACATCCCCTCGGGCTCGTATTCTCGAAACTTTTCTCAGTTGCTTGGACCCCCCTCCTTCCCCCCCAGCATCCCTCCCAGTTTCTACCAATTTCTTTTCAAGCTATTCTTTGTCGATTCGACATGTACTGTGCCTTCAGAGCTCTCGGTTCCTACAGTCTTTGAAGGAGTCTAACGTTTTCTTATTCAGGGAGCGAGACAGGCTATCAAGAAACAAAAAAGGGCGGGGAAAACTTTACCGTGAAGTAATGTTAGACCCGTTTATTATGTATGTGCGAGCGATTTTAATTGTTGGAAGAAAATAATTACTTGGAATATTCGCAGGCGGAACATGCTGCAAAATATTAGCACAAAAGCAATGAGTTACTCTGGTGATGCTGTGTACGATCTCATTAGTCTTTAGTGGAAAACAATTGCTGCGAAGGTACACAAAATTCAGCGGAAATGTCAACATGGTAATATTTTGCCGGGTAAAATCACACTGTGATTATTAAGGCAAAGAGAACACAGTGTAATCTATCGTGGAATTTTCTAATAAACAAGTTAATTAACCTTCATTGCGCTAATAAAATTTAGTCCTGTAAAAACGTCACGTGAAAGTATTCACAGGGTAACGGTCTGCTCAAAAGCAAATCCTGTGTGTATTCTTTTATTTATTTATTTAATTATTTATCTACCATGTGATGATACTCTTGGTTGGTTTTACAGATAGGTCTATATTAATTGATTGAATATCACCGAAATAAAGCATATCATGCATGTTGTATGCTGGCGTCCACAAATGATTGTTCGTGTATACAGTCAACACGTTTTATAACATGAACACAAAATAGTTCAACAGCTTTTTTACTGAACGAAACAAACCTATTTTCCGAAGCTGCAATATTTCCAGTAAATAATAGGACCTTGGGAAATTGCAGACAATCGAGTCCAAATGACAATTCCGAGAACATGGGTAATAAAAGATATACCGCGACATTCCCGTTTGGATCGCTCGTCATTTTATTACCTCTTTCCCGGTCGTCATATGCGCTGGGCTCTATACCAGATGAATTATCTTGCCCTATATACGCTTTCATCCAATAACCTACATGTCAAAGGCACAAAGTAGATTGTCCCAGGCCCTACTTTTGAATGCAATGCGGACCAAATTAGTAGACTTCAATTTCAGGCCGATATTGCATTTGCCCAATTTTTACTGTATATAAAAGAGACTTTTAACTGGCCCAAATTCAATCACATGTACTTGAACAATGTACAACAGGCTTTTTAGGGGGCCTTAATTTGCAATTTGAACTTGGAAAACCGATTCTCCAAGTGCAATGTACTCCAACCAGACAAACAAATCTGTATCAGCCTGCAGCATGTGGGATTTACAAATTCGAAACAAACGCCAAGTGTGCACCTCCTTTCATGCTTTAAGCGTAGACCAGGTCTTTTGTGTTCGACTGAACCCCCATACCCCCATTCCCTCCCCTACTTTTTTTTTTGCGGGGCGAGAACAATCGGAATGCGATAACAACGTCGTTTTGAATCGATATTGCAAAGAGAAATGCCTTTTGCAAGAACTTCCCGCCCCGATGACAAAAGCGACGTTGGCTCGACCCAAATGGGACGGTTACACTCACTACAAAAAAATGGGGGGCGACCACTCTTTGATTTCCAATCGACTTGAAATTTTTGGGGGTGTGTGTGTGTGTGACATTTTCTGGTGTGGAAGATAGGCGCCAATTACATTTATCGGCATGGAAATCCGGGGGTGTAAAATCCGGGTAGTTAGGTCAGCGACCTCTTGATACGAGAACGAGACAGCGGAGAAATAGGACGAGCCGAGGCCATTTCACGCTGTCCAGCAAAAGTCAGGGGCTGTGGTAAACGTGGGAGAAAGTTCTCTCTCTCCTTCCTACCCTGACTCTGTCCCTCCCCTTGACGTCGCTGGCCCGACAGCGAAAATGGGATTTCTTTGGCTTAACCCTCAAAGCGGAAAGTAATAGGTCCAAGGCCAGGACTTGTCTGCTTTTCCTCCTCCGCCTCCCTTCCCAGGAGGTTTACGAGAAAGAGAGGAAGTGCCAGGGTTAAAAAAAGAAGGAAAAAAATATATAGGTGCACTGACACGAGGCTAGGGAATTAGCTTCTGCCACGAGCTCAACAATCAAGAAGACAAGAAGAATCCTGCAGAAAGAACCAATTTTCAATCGCACTGCAACAATGTTGTAAACTTGGTGCAATATCGCAATTTTTGATCTCTTCTCATTTAAAATAAGTCTTAAAGAACGGATCTCCCAGTGTGTCTAGCTGTCCGTCCGTGGACAGGTATCAGAGCTTAAATTGCAGGAGATATCGACAAACGGTTTTCGGATTCGGATTCAGAGTGACCACAATAGGTTTCATGGCCAACATCCGGTTGTCCGGGTTCATTATATCCGCCAAGATGAAGTTTACGGATGTCCTTGGATTCTTTGGCGATGAGAAAATGTCTACTCGAATCTTTAGTGATTTTTTAGGGTGGGCAATATCCACAAATCCTTGTTTCGTTAATTGCGCTCGCCTTTTCCTGGAATGATTAAGCCATTAATTCGTGGGAACCGCGGCCTACTTGAAAGAGTAATAACACCAAGTGAGAGACAAAGTAATGGCTGCCGGGTGCGATAATCTTGGCCCGATGAAGCTTGTCGGGCCACCGATTGCGGTCCATTTGTAATAGAATATCACAATGGTTTTCATCTGCTCAAAGCCTCCCTGAGCTCATCATCTTTCCCTTTTCCTCCACGTGTCTCACATAAGGAACTCGGCCTCGGTATCGACCCAGCAATAAAGTTAGAGGCCGTACATTTATTATTGGCCTAAGAGAGAAGCAGAGACCCATCGCCTTCAGTACATTGTGACTTACAACCCGAGAAGGACATGACTCTCAACATTAAGTGATTTGGGGCCAGGAATGTGGTGTTATTATTATAATAATGGGTACAGGGCGAATGTAATGTGTACAATACGCATGTCGTAAACGTATGTCGTAAACGTAAACGTAAACGTATACGTATGTCGTAAACGTAAACGCATACGTATGTCGTGCATGCATGTGATAAACGTATACGTATGTCATACATTCATGTGATAAACGTATACGTATGTCGTAAACGTATGTCGTAAATGTAAACGTATACGTATGTCGTATATGTATGTGATAAACATATACGTATGTCGTACATGCCTGTGATAAACGTATACGTATGTCGTACATGCATGTGATAAACGTATACGTATACGTATGTCGTAAACGTAGACTTATATATGCAGTATATGTATGTGGTAAACGTATGTCGTATACGTATGTGGTATACGTATGTCGTAAACGTAGACTTATATATGCAGTATATGTATGTGGTATACGTATGTCGTAAACGTAGACTTATATATGCTGTATATGTATGTGGTAAACGTAGACGTATGTCCTATACGTATGCGTATGTCGTATAGACCAGAATAAACATGGGAAAAAGTGCTGAATTTTAAAATGTGGTATTTAGACTTTCGACTTCAGTGATATTAGCACTCTATATTTTGTCCCTGCTCTGGTTTAGATCGAACTTTACCTTTTGCATGCGACGCGCCGAGTGCCATAATCAGGTTAGAAGAGGTAGACAGCAGGAGCCGTAAAATATTGAGAACACTGCTCCTGGTCGTTGTAAGAACTGAAGTTGGAGTCGAATGATCCGCAGTCCAATGCGGCTTGACTGGAGAAAAAGGAGTGAGGCAGACGACATGAAGCCCTCCCCATTCTCCAGGACACCCCCTCTCTTTTTTTTCTCTCTCTCTCTCTCTCCACCAAACTCTATTCTCCACGTCGTCAGCTGCCTCGTAAATTTTTCCTATAACTCCATCACCGGCTGGATGTACCGCTTGTTTCAAGACCAGGAAGCAGCCCTCCGACACCGTTAACCACCCGCAGTTAACCATTGTTTCTCCCACCCATTCAATAAAAATGTGGCCTCAGCTCCTATCTCTAATGAAACTATTAATCTGTACTAGCGTCATAAAGTGCACTGGGCTCCAATCATCTCTACCCTATGGGAGGGCATGGCCAGGGTTAAGGATGGTTTTCTAGTGCTGGGCAGAAAGAGTCGGAGGTTTACTAAACAAACAAAGGGCCACTGCTGCCTACGTGCTGTAGGGAATTGGACTATTTGCCAATGAGATGGGCTGGAGCAGCTCGTTTGCCATGCTGACTTTTCCCCTTTTCGTGCTGCTGCCGCCTCAACGTGATATTTCACTGGCTAGTCTGCTGTTGCAGATGTATGCATGCATTGTACGTACTGTGCGAAGTTACTAATGACTAATAACTTTGGTTTGTACACATTGAAAGTGATGACCACTGGTCCAAAACTATTCAGACAAATTCATTACAATCCCTACGCTTACAAAACTGTCAGGTGTTAACATATGCTAGCAAGTTTATATTTCGCAGACTATATTTTTTTACAGTATATTCTCTGGAGGCAAGAGATGACTTCAAATATGCAGGGCTCCGGTGGGGCTCTCATTTCGACGCCAGGCTTCTTGCTTCTTCCCGCTAAGGAACCAGACTTCGGCCCTAGAGAGGGTTGAAATATTCAGAAGCTCGGAATTTTGAGGAAAATGGGCAACGGAATTGATGCGGAATGAGCCTCGGATCCTTGATATCATTTTCCTTAAGCCTGCGGGCGCGGGAAAAAGACAGGTTTTTGGCTGACTTCACTGTGAATTTTTTTGTGTTAAAAAATTTGATTCAGCTAGGTATATCCACACTTGAAGGATTAATATTTTGGGATTGGTCCGATTTGTTGTGTGAGCTAATTAAAATAGGAGAAAATTCCGAGAAAAACTCGACTTTCACGGAGAGAGAAGCTCCGGGATCGAAATCAGTGCTTTCACGTGAATAATCTGCAGATAGTGCCAAGGAGGCTGAGGTTAGTGAACAGCAGCTTTTGCGATTCACTGGCCGACGCTCGTTGTGGGACCGCAAACACGCCCGCAAAGCTTTGTTCGAGCAAACTCGGAGGACCCATCGATAAGTTGATTTCACGCCATCCTGCGAGGCTTCCCAAGGAAGAGTGCCCAGGATTTTTTTCCGGCCACAGTTTCCTTTTTTCCTCTCCTTCAGAAATAACGTCTCTCCACTACCTTTGCGTGATCTTTTCAACTCATATTCGTATAGGTGGGGTGCTTTTCACCTCGATATACGGTGTGGGAAACGTGCTATCGACTGTCACGTCGTGTAATTAAATATTTATGCGGCTTAATGCGATTTCAATTTATTTATGGATTCAGCAGCAACATGGCCGCCAGAAAATAGTAGAAAGGAAAAAAAAGCCTGTCTTGACAGAACAAATTGAACAGCACACATCTACCCGCCGGGGACATTCCTGGAATTGATCCTCCGGATTTCCAGAAGGAAATTTAAGACCCATTTTCTCTCTTAAACCCTACAACCTTCCGCAGTCCCTGCCCTCTTTTTCCTGCCCCAGATGCTTGTTTCTTGCAGAAAAAGTTTTTGACTCCAGCAGAGGATGTTCTGGCCAAATGTTTTATTTCATGAACCGGTGGAGAGAGAAGGACGAATAGTTCGGGGTACACACACCAAAAAAAATGCAAAAATATACGCTGGTGGGACAAAAGGAGTGGTGGCCAAGCCGAGGTGGTTCTGGACTAACTTTCTCCTTGGGTCGTAGATCAACAAGACCCACTGGCCTGTGTCACAACATCGCCGCACACGGTGCTAGAGGAAAAGGTTAGTCTCCCCCACCCTTGATTTAAGACCCTGCACCCAAGGCAAACAGGAAAAATGGTGGACTATTTTAGATGAAATTAGAGTAAGCAAAATAATTTTTACATTATTACATTTTAAAAATTGTAATAAGCCTAATGTGAATCTACGTAACGGCACACTCTTGCCCTGTTGTATTGATCCTAGTCTAGCCATCTTTTATTCCATTACACGCTTCCTGTATGTAAGTGCAATTTCCATCCAAGGATAACACCAGTATAATGCTCATCTCCGTGCAGTAACAAAACATACGAGTGTGTACATTAATCCTGGCTGGTTCCAGGCTGGCATCAGGCAGACCGAGGCCTCTATTTTACAACATGTTGGAAAAGCCAAATCCATCCTCGTACCGAAAACAGCATTGGGGACTTGTGGTAGACAGCAAAATGTTACAGCATGTTGGGATCTGGTGGGCACCTGTAATGCACTGTATAGCACGAGGGGCAGTTGTTATCAACTTAGTGGACGCCGGAGCAAGGATTTCCTGCGGATTAATTCCACCTGTGTCAGCGCTGTGCTGTACGTGCCATTAAGAGTGAAAGATTAGACTCAGTCGTGTACCGCTACCTGTGTTATTACACATGACATGGGTTAATAAAGCCCTGATATGTTGCTTCTGTCAGGCGAGCAAATGAAGATGGTGTATTGGGAAGCTGGAGAAATTTGGCGTCAAATATTGTACAGAAACGAAGCATGATCCTGACAGGTAGATTGTAATGCATGGTTCCAATAAGATTGGCCTACCTGCAACCATTTGGCCAGATAATTAATATTATTATCATTACTTTTCATAACAGCATACATTCAAGGAGAAAATCGTGCGCAGGTTCGATATAATTAATTGTACTGCATTTGAACAGTAATGGGACATGCAACTCAGAACAATTCTACATTGTATAGGGTACGGGTACACTGCCATTCTTGGAAATTAGAGCACTGGGTACAGTAACAACGACAGCATGAATACTGCATTCAAACCTAATTACACAGTAACTTCATTTGTCACGTGTTTTTTGGACGTTTAATTGTATCATGCTATATGCATACGTATTGATACTGCACTGTAACGTTGGAGGCAGTTATAGGTAAATAATCGTCTTTAAAAGCACTGTTAATTATCTGCCATAATAAGCTACAGGTACATATTATAATGCCTCCCTTGGAAAATACGAGCACATGTACTATCGGACGCAAAAAGAATGTCCGGGGAGAGTCTTCGTTCAGCCTTGTGGAGGCAAACCATTGCACAGATGTGTACACACACACTTGTGTGTACGTCCGTGCTTATCTGCTGAGCTTTTTCCCTCCTCCCTTAGCTACCCAGGTGCAATGGTTTGCCTCCACCAGGCTGAACGAAGACTCTCCCCGGACATTCTTTTTGCGTGCCTATGTACAGTAACAACGACACATGAATGCCGCATTCTAACCGTATAACTTCGTTTACCATGCATTTTTGCATGATTAATTGAATTATACCATTTACATACAAATTTGACACTGAACAGCAACATTTCAGCCAGTTACGAGGACAATAATCTTGAAAACCGAAAGTCACATCCGCTTTCAAAAAAAAGGGGGGGCTACTACCGCAGTGCGCAAACCACATCAAAATTTCAGCACCACCACATCACAACATAACACTTATTATGATGCCGCATATAATCTGACACTGATCACAAACATTCGTATCACGTACCAATTCTGATAGGTTCAATTAACTAACCTATTTTTTTGTGTGCGTTTGGAAACATTAATGACAGCGTTTTCTGTTGCGTAACAACATTTCCACCCCTAACGCTGAACAGGAAATGAGTGGTGTCAATCACGCAGTCAACGCTGCAGGCCCACCTTCTCTCTGTACGTATGTTGTGTTCACGTATTACGTACAGTGTGTCGTACCACCGGGTGCCCATGATATGCACCTGGATTGGCCCTCTGATGATATTTGTGCCAGTGCATGATGGGACACTTAATGCTGGGCCGTCCCGAAATTAATGCGTGGGACAGGACGTAGGCGTCAGATGACCTATTCCCTACTTGTTTATGCACTATATCATCCCTCATTGCTGGAGCGAAAAACGCGGCGGTGCTTTGCATTACTCATGGAGGGGGGGGGGGGGNGGACCTGGGATTTATATGTGCGGGAGTTATACGGGGCGGAAGCAGGCAATGGTGGTTGCCATGTCACATTTTTTGGGGCCAATGTGTGAGGTGTGGATTTTTGCAGTGGGTCCTGTTTTTTAACTAAGCAAAGGCACTGAATGTATCGTACATTATGATTCCCACTGTGAAATTGCATCTGATGAACAGAACACTGGATGGAACGAATTCTATAAAATGGGCACAAAATTGGTATTGAATGGGTGCCATTTAATATCCTTGTTTCGGCAGTCTGTTGATCATAGCAAGAGGGCAACTTCTGGTTATTAATTTTTTTTGCAAAGTTTAGTCTCAGTTCAGTATCTCAAGGAAATCTCGCCCTCACGCTGGGCCACATCTGTCAGCCTTCACTTAACACGAGAGCTATGCTACCATCTTGTACAAACCTGGCAGGTTTTCCCTTACACAGCTACACACAACCTCAGCGATAACAAACTCCCGGCAATTATTTTTAGCCATCCTCCGACCCAGAATGAATAATCAAGCTTTGCAATCACGTCAGAAAATGCAATGGCGTGCTTCCCTCCATCATCCAACCCTCAAAAACAGAGAATCTTCCTAAAACTGTAAGAGTACATACAGGGTTATCTAACATAATTATGTCCACAGAAATTGTGTTTAAATTTCAAAATGCTCACTTACGTCGAATTATATTCAGAAACTGTGATTTTTCTTACAAGAACCTGTAGAGAAATTAACTTCAGAATGTCAGAAGCACAGTATTTTCTTAGGAGTGAAATATTTTCCTCTTGCTGTAAAATTAAATTTTTTGTTTTTCTTACTCACTGTAACACCCTGTACAGTGTGGTCGACTGTAGCAACCGCAGAAGGCGAGATCCACCCCCCCNCCCTGGTAGGATTGCTGGCCTAGATACGCCCCTCGCAGCAACTCCAATTTCCACGCCATCAATAAGTCACCTCCCGGCCTCATATTACATCCTGTCTGAAAATTGCTCTGGGAGTCTGCCCGTTTCATCTCGGTGAAACATCATGGCGCAGTAGCCTCGGACACAACTCTTACGTCACCGCCTCTCTCTGTCCTATTTACAGCACGCTTGCACTTACACATTGGCCCTTTTGCTAAATCATTATTCAAATGGATGGAGAGAAGCGGATATTCTGAGGGAAAACCGGATAGTTTCCACAGACACGTCTTTTTACTCAAGAAGCTGTTAAGAGGGGCCTGGTGTTAGGAATAGAATTGGATTGGGCTTGGGGAGTTTTGGTCGTGTTATGGGGGTGGTGGTAGAGGGTCGGATCATGCCTTCTCTTTTTTTTTACCAAAAAAACCTTCCCCTTCTCCTCCTCCTCTTTTCTCAACCAACCAGCACCTCCCACACCTCAATCTCACTCCACTCCATTACCCCATCGGGGTTCGTGCTGTTACTCCGCTCCTGTGAAATTCATGGGAACGCAACGACTCATGAAGTTCGCTGGATAAACTTTGTTTCAAGGCTTTTCGAAATGGGGGAGGTTGGTTTGGGGAGGGTTGCTGGCAAAAGGAGGAACAGAAGGAAGGGAAATGCAGGTTCTCTGTCGGCTGCCGTCATCGAATTTCAATTACACTTGGCTGCTGGAATTCTCGCGCCTTTTTGCTCCAATCGAGTTTTCCCGCCCCCGATTCGGACATGACAAATGGTTGCTGGAGTCAATCTGCAAGCGTCTGCAAGAAGCAAGTGCGCTAGTACAAGAACCTGAAGAGAGAGAGAAAAAAAACAAGGACCTGGAGACCCAGAGTTTTCCTGGAGAAAATGCAACGAGGCGGAGATGTTGAAAAGTATCGCTCTGATGGCTTTTCAAGGGTCCATATAGGCCTACCTCTAACTGACGGAGGAACTGTTGGAATGTGCCTCGTAAAATGTCGCCAAGGGCCATTGGAAGGAAAGGTTTCAGCCAGACTCATCCAGGAAGAAGTGGGATATGCCGGGGGATAGAAAAAGATGAAGACCCGCCTCGAGGAAAATATATGGTTCTAAGGGATGGGGGGGAGAGCATCTAAAAATATATAGAGACTAACACTGGAGAAGCAGAGTTGTCCCCCCCAATTGCGGCGATTTGTTTGATTAATGTGGCATTTGCAGGGGCATTAGCATAAGCAGATGATCTCATATTGTCCGGCAAACTCGGGGAGCGTTGCATTTTATTCTGATTTCGTTTGCGTGGTTTATTGATGCGAAGAGTGATTTAAGAGGGTAGGAGGTCTGCTGAGAGAAGAAATGTTTACGCCAGCAGTTGTGGACACTTTTTCACGTTTAGTGTCGGAGCGTATTGTACGTATGCTAAAAGTTTGGCGCTCTAGACTTTGTCCAATCCAGATGGCTTATAAGTAGGCCAGTGATTTCGTCAAAAGCTCTGCAGTAGTAGTAGTAGTAGTAGTAGTAGTAGTAGTAGTAGTAGTAGTAGTAGTAGTAGTAGTAGTATAGTAGTACTGTAGTAGCCTTTCTTGTTTATTCAAACACATTGTAGCCTATATCTAACATGACCTTTGTTGGTGGTAAGCTTATACACTGGCTGCTCTAGTACAGTAATTACACACTGCATCATGTTCTCTGTCAGCTTCGGTTGCTCATTAATGCGTACACCTACACCTACTGACCTACTTTTTCCCTCAAGACTTAATTTGAGTGCAACGGTGTAACCTTTTCACCTGTAATAAGGCGTATGCAAGGGAAAACAACGCGACGTTACAAAGCTCTTGTTGGTTTACATGGAAAATATTTACACTACCCATCATGTAAAACACCACTTTTTCTATACAGAGAAACGTCATTCTTGCCTAAGTAAAACCTGTTAATATTTTGCCAGCTTTATAAAACACTTTGTGACCTCAGAGAATAGAGGAGTAAAATAAAATCAATATTAATATCTTGTGTTGCAAGACCGGTAATCGGCGAAACAAATCAACTCGTGCCTGTGGAAACGTGCCATTATATCCTTCAAAATCTTGCTATTAATCACACGAATGTGCGGCGGAGAAAAGACCAGTCACCACTCTGGTTCTTTATAAAAGAAACCGACAAAAGAAGAAAAAAAAGCCCTTGCCGACACTTCCGATATCGCTTTTTCTTTTCTCTAAATCAGAAGAAGGGGGGAGAAACTTAAGACAACGATCATCTGGCTTACATATCCAATGAGCAGGATATTGATTTCCGGAAGCATCGCATGATAAAAAAAGAGAATATTCGTGTGCCCTTATTATTAAAATCAATCTATTTACATCTCCCTTCCACATTGAAGATACACAACAAGACATGCAATTTGAATACGAAATATTCAATCAGGTATAAGTATACGCCAGGTTGGAATATCGTCCTTTCCAAAAAAAATATTTTCTACGTGTCTCTACTGATATCTTCTGACAGGATTTGTTATCAGTACCTGCACCCATGCTCATTTCCACGAAAATGATGCGGGTGAGACCACTCTTTAAGACGTCACCCAAGGAAGCACTTTCCCTGAGATATGGCCACGCTTTAGACTCATCCATCACTGGTTGTTCTGTAGCGATTAATTACTGCCACAAGCCTCGCACTTTGGGGGAAGGGAAGTAGCACCCTCAGTGAGACCTGTCACAAAGCTTCGGTTTGTTTTAGTCCTTCAAATCTCATCTGGTATTATATAAAGGGGGAGGGGGAGACTATATCTACTTGAGGCGAAAGGAGGTGGGGGCGCTAAGCAGCCTCTCATTTGCCACGACATGTTGGGTGGGTCATCACGCCATTTCCTGAGCTTAAATTATGTGTGCGTTAAGGAGAGGTTGCATTAGCACGCACTCTTCTTTGGTCTGTCTGGCACGTGTGCGAAGTCCAGATTTCAACATCGGAAAAATCAATGTTGAACCAACAATTCGATAATATTGGTTTGCTGAGTATTTTTTTGTCGTTCAATGTAAAAGGTACTCACTTGACACTCGTAGGTTCCGTTGTCTCGCTTCTGGACGTACTTGATCTGCAGCGTCCACTCTTCCGTGCTTTCCGAGTGAAGCACTTGAAAGCGCTCGTCATTGGTGTATGTGAACTTGCCAGACGTAAGGATGTGCCAGTCTCGTCGTCTGATCCATGATATCTGGAACATACATGAAAACAACATTCGCTTTAAATAAAATTTAAATGTCAATTCCATAGCTACAGTGCAATTGGTCATTTTTGCGTAATGTAAAATAAATATTTGTAGAGTAGCTGTGGGTTGTTATTCAGTTAATATTTTTCCAGGCGAACCGATGTGAACCTGGACACGAGGAGTGCGAGGTTCCAAGTTAATAAAATAAACCTTTAAATGGAAACTCTGCATGTCAGGTGGAATCATATCAAGTCCAGTGGAACATAATTTTGCTTTGTACCTGCTTTATTGTTGATGTAGCGTGCCAAAAAACAACGCCCACACTCACAACTTGTGCTGACAACAAGGGATCTAAAAACTCAATGTGTCAGGAAGGATGACAGAATTATCTTTAAATCTCACGACTCATTTTAATGCAAAAGTAATCTCCGACTAGACGGGAGGAAATTTGTACAGCATACAGTGAAGTCCGCGGTTGTTAATAAGCACACCCGTTTGTAACGCCATATAATTAGGTGGCACTAAAAGGTAACATAATTACTGAAATGGTGTTTCGGACCCACCTTCAATCCAATTACAAAATCACTGGACGCGATCTTGAAAAAAAATCCTACCTGCTAATAATAACCTAGTAACAGCCGAACTACCTCCATCTATCGAGGTCGTAAATGTGATTTACATGCCTATGCGCAGAAACTGCTACATAAAGGTACAATCAACTCATTACATTCTGCATCCCGTAATAGGCCTAATACACTAAACATGTTCAACCCATTAACGCAACATGTGATCAAAACACATAGTTTGTCCCCAACACATTATTATTATTATTATTATTATTATTATTATTATTATTATTATTATTATTATTATTGGTTGCTATCATTATTGCAATTAATGTTTTATTTAAGTGATCCTTTCATCACCATTGAAAATGTTCATATTGTAATGAAATGGATGTTGCATCAGTCAACCTATAAAGATCCTGGAAGACTGCGCCGATTCGTATAGGGAAAGTTCGGAAGAAGAAGAAGAGAGAGAAAAAAAAGGAGATTCAGGAGTCAGCACTCCTTGACAGCGCATTCGTGCGGCGTAGATTTGGCTCCCAACCATGCCAGCAATCCATGGTCCAGCCAGTCACGTTCCACTTCCTTCCTGTTTGAGTCATATCGCCCTTTTTTCCATCCCAAGGTATGATTTCATTCCCTGGCTCTCTTTGTAGTTGTGGTCCGGAGGATTCATGCATCACTTTGACTCTAGGCAGCAACCCGATCACGGTCCATTTCCCCCCACCTCCCTACAGTCTCCCCACATCTGCCCTTTTGAACTTCCACGAAACTGACGCGAGCCTCACGTACTGTGGAATTTTCTTGCGTGGAAATCACCCGCCTGTGTTGGACCCACCACTCGCAGCCAGTGCAGATGTCGGCTCCAAAATGCCAGCTCACCGATATTAATGCATGCCTTTCGATTCAAACCCGTGGTTCTAATCTTCAGTTTGTCGCATCAGGATGGCATTTTTTTGAAGGTTTGGCCAGTTTGAAAAATTTCGCACCCCCCCCCCCTCCCCCAACCAGCACATTGACAGGCGACTTTTTTTGGGGTTATTCCCCTCCTGGCACCACCAACTGATCTTCCTTCTCCCACGGTGTGCGCAGGTGGAATTCATAATTGCACGTCTTTCTTCCCCCACTGGCTTCCCCAGGCTTCTTCAAGGGGGGGCTCTTCCTTCCGCCTGACCGGAGTCGTAAATCCCTTCTGCTGACGTGTGGGGCTCTTCTCCCAGCCGCAATAAAGGATAATCTCAGAGAGCGGGGTTGCCACAAATCTGTGCCTTCTCCTAGGCCTGAAAGTGGCGTGGCCTGGCGTCGGCCGCCATGACAGTACGCTTTAACAGCCACCCGAACGCACCGCCACCCAAACATACTAAAACGCCAAAAACCTCGGTATTTCCCTTTCCGACTAAAGAGAGGCGTAAATGACTTCCACTATTGCTTGTTACGGTGTCCGCTAACGTTTTTGTAGGGTTCCAGAGTTAGATGAGGCGGATGACAGATTCGTCCGGCAGAAATTTGCACACTCGCTTGGAGCCCAAGTGTACTACATTTCATTCCGGAAATTGTTACGGGTTCCTCGTGAAAATTAGCAGAGTGGGAGGGTAGGGATGGTCGAAATGTCAGTTTGCAGAATGCCGGAAATTGCCGCCGGGGAGGGGTAAATCAATTAGCACTGGTCGATTTAATCGCCATCCTGGCTGCACTTTTTCTCCGCAAGCATCCGCAAATGATTAAATTAAGCGATCGATGCGTATTATTTTCGCAATAGGGGTGTGTTGCGAAAAAGGTGGCCATTTTTTGCACAAAATAAAGTCTTACATTTCAGTTAAAACAGGAGTTAAATTAAACCGAAGCACACATATTGCTGCAGGACATTTTAACAGGTGTATTTAAATTGCAACTTGACGTGGTTGAGCGAGTGTGCACACTAAAAACCTCTGGCATGTTAATGCCGGTACAACCTGCCCACTATATTTAGAACCTTTCACACAGAGAGAGTTGCATGTTTATATTGCAATCAAGTGCCCGCGGAGTAGAACATGTCAAAAAATTGTGCAAATACGGCGCAATTACAGCACAACCTTTTTTTTCTGTACGTTACTGAAAAAAATGCAGGGCTCGTTGGAGGCTTTTCAACTATGGCATCTGCTGGCTATCGATTGACTATAGGAGGGTAAAAAAAACAGGAGTAATTGGCACACATTTCCCACCTTTGCTAAGAGGGCACTTGTTCATGCTCAGAAGAGGGTTTTCGGCAGGGTCCAAACTGATCAGGGGTTGACAGCAGACACTTGAAGACAAAACAGCTCTGCGATTTCAATCTGTGACTCTCTATACCCAGCAGGAAAGGAGGGGTGTACACGGGCCTTGTTAATAACAACCCCCACAATTTGCACTCAACAAAAGACTTCCATAATGAGTTCAAGTATTCCCAGCCGCAATCATTACCAATCCCCAGCTTATAGGGGAGGATATATTAGTTCCGATAATGGCCTGGCTCTAGGGAGCAGGGTAAAGATTCAGCTCAGATCACAACCGTTTGAATGACTAGTTGATTTAAAAGAAAATGGATTCCATTTTTGATGCAAATGATAATATCGTCCCCCCTCTACGTACTCTCTCTAACAACGCCTCTCACTTTGCATAATCTAGAGGGGAGACTAGGGAGAAGGGGGGGTCGAACAAAAAAGCCGATTGATTTGGGGAGATGCGGTGGGAAATGCTGGAAGTAGTTTTCTGCTGGATGAGTGGGGAGAAAATCTCATTTCTTTGGCTTCCACTCTTGAGTACACTATTATATAGTTAGGGTCGAATATTTTTTTTTATCAATTTTTCATTATGAAATTCTTGAAGGTAGAATCCAAAGACTACTGATGTATCGACAACATGGTTTATTGCACTTCTCCTAGAAACGCAGTGTGGGAAACTAAGTAAGACTTGAATTTCCCCAAAAGTTAGTTTTTTTCCAGTCGAAATTAGTTTATGACTCCTCAAAGGGTTGCTATCGGAAAACCGCTACTCGTTCAGCCGTTTACACGTTCCAGTCGACAGTCACAGCTTCCCAAATCAAGGATGGGGGTTTTGCAGATGGCCGACGAAAGCTGCAGCCTCTCCCAAAATGGCCAAACTTGAAGTCCAGTTGGTCGGAATAGCAGGGACTTCCCTCATTAGCGAGCTGCAACGCACGGACACGTTATTCAGGGCAATAGCCCAGCGACAACCCTTTTTCTTCAGCAGGTTCCGCCTATGGTAATTAGTCCTTTTCCCTCAGAAAAAAAAGCGAGAACCTCCCATCCACACACTAGTGAAAATGATTAGAAAAACGCGCGCCTTCATTCAAAGGAGCCCTAATTTCATCGGCATATTCGGGCGTTGACGGCAGAGAGCATTCATTAGCAGGCAACTCCTTTTAATGAGGACCACTGATTCAATTAGGGAGGGATTGTCGGGTGGGGGGGTAGTCCCGACCAGAGACTTCGGTCATCCGGAGTGTGTATTGAAGAGGAGGGCCAACGGGCATACCCTGAAGGGACATTACGTGCTTTGGACCTGTTCTTTTATAACACTGAGGACAGCAGATGATTGAGCAACCAAGGAAATATACGAGGGGATGAGATAACATGAGGGGAGCTAAACACACATTGGCCTGGCTGACGGGTCTGGGGCTTTTCCCTTTCTAATGGCCTGCGGAGTATGACTGGATTATTCCCGAGTGATAAATTCCATATGAGGAAGGGCGGGCTAAGAATTAATTAGGGGGAGAGGTGCAGATGAGAATCGGCAATTGGGAAGGGAAATTGCTTGGCGCCATGGGTCAGCTCGTCTACGCTCCATTTTCGCATTTTCGGGGGGCCCTAATGCTCTGGCTGTGTTTACATTGCCCTTTTGCGTAGGAAAAGAACGGTATGTACACGGTTTTGTGTGTAAACAGCACCGTAAACTGTGAAAAAAAAGACATTCATTATCGACGTTGCAACATGATCTATGTAGCACAGTCTGTAGGGTTGAAACTATAACCATGTGGTAATGAGGAACCCACTGCACTATAATTAAGTGGCATTATTCGTTATCGTTTAGAATCTTGCACGATAATGTTCATCTAATGCATTAGCGCTGTAATAGGATTAAATTTTCTTATAAATTACTGCTCCTGCTGCCTCTGGGAGTTGATATTAACTCTGTCGATTTCCACGGTATTAACTTACCTCGCTCTAATCTACCGAGCAAGGATATGCATCCTATATTTTCTGATCATTTTTTTGAAACAGCGTGTATTTGTGATACCAAGAGTGGTGATACTCATAACAGTAACTACTTAATAATGACACTGTATATACCGAATGGTGCAGAGCAAACAGGCAGTCCAATCCCCACGCAGGTGCTGCAAATCCCAGCTTATACCACCATGGCATGGCCCCTAGCCCCAATTTACATTTCGCCAATCAATAAGGTAGGCCTACTGCTAAATCCACGCAAGGAAAAAAAAGAAGACCCACAGAACCGTCTCCGACATCTGACTTCTCTTTTTGAGTTTTTTTTCCTTATTTCTTTTCCTCATTAGCAATGCGTCGTGTGTGGCACTGCCTCACAAGAAGCACGAAAAACTCACCCATTCGAAAATCGCATTTTCTTCCAATCGACTTCCGGGCTGGGGTCTTATATAGTGTATGTCGCCAAGTCCTACTTGCTAACTTGGATGGATCGTCCCAGAAAACTTTTCCGCTTAATCTTTTTCCGCTGGCATAAAAGAAAACTCGTCGAGAAACCAGCCTCTCTCTCTCTTTCTTGCAAAACAGAATTTTCTTTTTTTTTGCGAATATAAGCAAGTTTTAGCTGGGGCCAACAAAGTTCCAATACCGCAAATCTGCAGATCGCGATCACACCTTGCACGTAACACTATTAAAGGCGGACTTTAAAAGGCTGGGTCCTCCGTAAATCAAAAACTAATTTGGTGGCCCTCCCTGTGCCGCTGTTAGTTTTTTTTTTACCCTAGGAAAAAAGGCAGATCCTTCCGGGAGATTCTCATATGGAGAAAATAAATTATCATCCTCTCGGGGCTATTCATCAAATCCAGTTGCTTTAAATAAAAAAAAAACTCGAAGCCGCCATGAATACCGGTAACAGCTCTTTTGTGCGTTGAAGGCAGCAGCTATTGAGTGTAAATAAAGTTGTGGGGGTAGAAATTTTACCTTTATCTTGGTTGGTCCGAGGATGAGAGAAAAAAAAGTTGGCGGTTTTCGCCTAGGGAAAATGGAGAGAGAGATTTACTCCTCTTCGCGGCTTGGCAATTATAACTTAACTTGTAATTTTACTGACTTCACTCCCTGTACATGGCGGACCACTTACAGCTATTGGCAAAATCCGGACCAGGCCCACCCAATTCATAACCGGAGGACTGATTTACGGCCTGACCACAAAAGCTTGGGTGTCTTAGCACCTTTACTGGACGGTATTGTGCCAGGTTTACTTGCTGTTTGAATTATTCACTCGGGTTTATGTGCACTGTATCTCTGACCCATTTTCTGGGGGCATGGAGAATTATTTAGTGGTAAAACATTCTCGATTTTTAATAAGCCTCCAGCTTTCATCGCACTGGTTATACCGCGAAGAATTGTGCGGACAGTTGTTTTAGGGTGTGATATTGGTTCAAGATACTGTTCATATCTTAATGAGGAGGGAAAAAAAAGGCGAATATTGTTCGCACTCCGGGTCCTTTAACCTCCTGAGACCTGCTGTCCAATATATTGGACATCAGCAAAAAAAAGGTGTCAACTGAAATTGACGCCATTTTTTTTTTGCTGATGTCCAATATATTGGACATCAGGTGGTCTCAGGAGGTTAAACTTTACAAATGACAACAATATGACATCACCTAGAAAAATATTTGAAAACAGGAAATCTTCAAACTTCAAACCGTAGAAATAATTCCAATGTACAGGGTGAAGTCAGGATACACAGGTAATGGGATTGTATATTGTTGGTTTCCAGTTGTGCCAACTATCATAGATTGTAGACAGTCAGTAAAGTTTGAGTTGGTACTGTTGGCACTTGGAGTTGGCATAACTGAAAACCAACCGTACAATCCAATTACCTATACGTATATCCTGACTTTCGAGTCACCCTGGTATATTTCAGGCCTACATACCCATGAAAATTTTGAAGCATCCTAAATGAATTTTAAATTCAATTTCAGCCGGTTAAACGAGATTGGTTACATTATTTAGGTATCAGCTAAATATTTCCCATTCTCCTGACACCAAAACTATATCTCAAAGCCCACAAACTAGGTGTCCTATATTTGCGGTAAGGGCGCACCAAGTTGATGAACTGTATCCATTCGATTTATTGACAAACAGTTTGTTTAACAACTAGCTAAATATCTCATAGGTTTCGTGTTGGCCGCAAAATCCGTGACCATCGCCTCCCACATGATTGTGGTGCTTTGTGCCCAGGCAATAGCCAGGTTCTATCGCCATGAGTATAGTCCCTCGCAGGCACATCGTTCACGTAGGTCACCGTACACCACCATCCAGTGTACCTTTCCGCAAATAATAACAGGCACAATGCAGGATGATGTACTGCCTAACCCGGCTGGGTGTCAGCCTGCAATATTTCATTAAACACTACGATTCACTTGCATCAACGCAAATGCGCAACCCAACACCACAGTACTGTAAACACCTTTGACATAATCCCTTTTATGCTCGCTGCCACCTCCACTGAAAAGAGCCTCCACAGGGGGGGGGGCCAAAAAAAAAGTGCAATCATGCAGGCGATTTTTTTTCGCCCCCCCCCGCTCGATCCAAAATTGCTGGCAGTTAGGGCCGAAAATAATAGGCAGTGGCGGAAGTAAATTCAACTTATTACCGCAATAATGAAGCGCATGAAAGAACTGTTGGGGGGGCTCGGGTCGTGTCTGCTTCCGTGCACTATTTTCGCGATTCCAGCGATGCCAAAACCTCTACAACGTGCGAATGGCAACACCTCGCTTTTCGCTCCCAAAAAAAACCGCCGCCATTTTATATATTTTCGCTGCTCTTTTTCGTATGATGGCAGCTGCGCGTTGGCAGTTTGCGGGCATGGCCATGCAATTCTCGGCACAAAACTGCAGAGCTGCTGGCCAAGTACCGAGGCTCTCCTAAAAAAAATAGGGGAATTGACACCATATACATGCAATCACTTTCGGGTCGGTGCTCGTATTGAGAGTAATTCCAGAGCCTACCCCCCTCCCTCCCATCCAGTTACTGTAATTGAACATTTTCGCACACACATATACTGAAGGGGATGCTCCTTCCCCATTTGTGGTCTGCTTGGATTCCGATACGGTTGCATTAAAACGCGGCCCCAGGCTTCGTCCTGGGAGAGACGATCTCCTGTTATTTATTTTTCCTCCTGTTGCAAGAGCATTGTCTGGAATATCTTACTGAGGGACTCCGGAGATTTATCGGAAATTTAATTTCTACGTGGGAAACGCCACCAGGTCTGCGCAACGAGGAGGAGGGAAAAGGTTGTGTGGCTTTTTCTTTCTCGTCTGGTTACACTCGACCGAACCTCCCTTGGCTCTCCTTTTCTTCTGTTTTTTTGTTGCAAGCTGCCGAAATAAAGGCCCAAAAGGACCGAATCAAACGGTGTATTTGTTTCCAGAAAATTTTTACACGGTGTGAGCGTCGGTGCGACCTGAATTATGGAAGTTAATTGTAAAGGAAAGGTCTTATTTTAGCGAACAGAATTATACGTCAAATCGAAAATTGTGTATGTTAATCTGCACGGGCATTAATTGGAGCCCGTATTTATGTAAGTGTTGGGATCGGACATACGTGTAAATTAAATATACGAGAAACATATTTTTCACTCTTATTTATCGCGTGTTGTTTTTTACTGCAACTATTGGAGAAAGTCAGCGGTTACATTTTAGAGTAGGAGAGACAAAGTCAGGTACAAAAAAACAAACAATTTTTGCTGCAGGACAAAACCATTCACAAAACATCTGTATGTTTAAACTGCACTCATCGTGACTTCTCACAATAATCACTGCGAATGCAGTATTCAGCTACTATTGTCATAACCAAAGCGGCAAAGCACATCAGCACTGTACATGTGCACGATCCATGTAAACAGGCAAATATTTTTATTCGCACCCTAACTAGAATTCCCATATTTCCAAGTAAAGACCTGCAGCTACATACAGTGCAGTACTTTGCAGTGGAATTTTTTATTGCATTGCATGCAGCCGTTAATGCACGAGGTGGTGCATAACACTCTGTGCACATCTCCAGGAAATTAGGATGAACTGTGCACCCTAGCAATAGCAAGAATCAGGCCACTTGCTGGGCGAATTAATTTCGTCACTCTGTACATCCTCAATATGCTGTACATCACTTGCACGTTCCCTTACTCTGATCAAGATCGTTGCAGCGAACCATCTCTCGGCTGAATGATGTTCCACAGGCACACCATGATCGGCGTTTCATAACGACTCCCAAGGCCACGTTAGTTCATACATCACATGCAGCTCTTACTTGGGCGATATATGCCCTCCCCGTGCTACACTCTGCTCTCCTAATGAAGATTAAGCTGTCGAGAAATGGACGTTGCATCGATGGATGCCCCTGTTCTCATAACGTAAAAGCAGCGGAAGAGGATTATGAAGCGCAATGCACCCTGAAACTTATAAGCTGCTCCAACAAGACGAATCTTGTGATGAAACTTGTGCCATCAAAGCAAATCCTCTTTTACTCCTAATACGTATGTCGTGTAACCAAAGAAAACGCACTTAGGTGTATGAGACCGTAGAAATGTCGGCCATCCTGAGGCCCTGACCACGTCAAAAGATAGTTTAAACACTGCTCTTAATTTTACTTAAAGAGAGACGACTCCTTCGAAAAAAAAATCTTTTTCTTATTACAGCTCCAAGAGGAACTCTTTTGAATATTGCAGAATGCCTTGCACTAAAAATCAATAGTTTATCCCCTCTCTACCTCTCGCCGCTTCGAAAGAGACTAATAATCCGGCCTTTCCCAACTCTGATTTCCCCCCCCCCCTCTCTTCGTCCTCCTAGGAAAATGTTCTTCTGAATTTCCCGCCAAATAATTGGCGTCATGAAATGGTAATCAATGACGAGAAATGAGACGAGAGGAGGTGGTGAAGGGAGGCAAAGATTGCAAGCTTGGGTGGAAGGCAGCTCTCAGGGAGATGGAATTGCCACATTAGAGAAAGAGAGGCCAAAGGTTAGTCACACTGTCGCATGATTGATCAGAGCTCATCAAAATTAGTGTAATTTAGACACAATTTAATTAATGTCCTAGAGCAACTCCAGATCCAAGATGGCTGCTGTGGACAATTGGCTAAAAGTGTTATCTCCTTTTATTTATTTATTCTCTCCCACAGCTGAAGGCGTGTGATCCGGCGAGGCACGTTTGCAATATCCACAAGTGTAAACCGCAGTAGTGCAAAGAAAAGGCTTACCGTTCTCTCGCCCAAATTGCGCACTTTGCAGTGTAGGAAAGCGCTGCCACCGAGCTGCACCGTGAGATTGGAGACGGTGTTGTTATCGAATGATGGCTCGGCTTCACTCTTCTGGTAGTCGTCGTAGTGTGAGTACAGCTGAGGGTCCCTGCCATGGTACGGATGATCTGGAGAGAAAAAGCGACAATGTGAAACCTCGAAACACTGCTGTCTGACACCACTCCCGAAGGACCCATTCGACTGTTGGTCGGATCCTATGATGATGTCGGTGACTCATATTTCGAGCACGTATCATCTTTGCGGGGGTGGTCAAGTTGGGAGAAATGAGGACGGAATATTTAGCAGTGTGGTATGGTAGAGTGATATACTGGTATGAATTATACCCACTGGATTCATTTTAAAAATCAAAAATAAAGTGTATGTTAAAAAGGAAAAGGTGAAGTTTGTTGTTGAAGTGTGCCAGTACTTACTGATCATTAAAATATTCAGAGGCAATATTTTTAAACATGTGGCTTATAGAGTACTAGCAGGTTACCCGGCGTTGCCCGGGTATGTTATGGTCATTGTTATGGTGGTAGGCCTACAATGTAATGAGGGCATTACCATGGAAATCTATGAATATTGTTAAATAGGTAATTGATAATTGGTTAATTGGGAATATGCATGTTATGGGTGTTAGGTTCCTTTTCGGAAGCTGAAACATGCGGCATTAAATTCCTTGAAAAATGTAACTCCCGATATGCTAATTTAAGGCGGTGTAGGGGCCTTCCCCCGGATTTCTATTAGGGACAAACAAACTGACAAATTGACAAATAAACTGACAAACTTCCTTATTTATAGAGATAGAGATACCGTTATTAGCCAGGATCAGGGTACATATTTATGTATAACATAACAGGTTTTCCCTTAGGGCATACTACGCGTATTAAGACATATTACCGGGTCTCAACATATGACAAAATACTGTGTTAATAGGATGCTGGCATTGCGGTCAGGTACTGACGACTTATACATTATTACTCAATCTAGAACGACAAGCATATCAACTTTGACAACGTTTATGAGCTCTGGCTTACACAACCACGCCATAGATCAATTCTAGTCATTATTAACTTATTGTAACTGTTTATCAACTGCTAACATGCGATGTGTGGCAGTGTCATTAATATCATATATAGTTGATGTGCGCGAATATAAATCGGTGGGTGTAATAGTGAGTACAAAAAAATCTGTAATTATTATAAGCAGGGATGGAAAAAGAACCGCTTCTTTGGGCGGTAAGCGGTTCTTTTTCTATCCCTGCACATGGAAAAAAGAAGCGCTTCTTGGAAGGAAGCGGTACTTTTTCCATCCCTGATTATAAGACATCAATTGGAAAATATTAAATTTGATCCGAATACCACAATGTATAAACACTGTCATGATCATAGAGAACACTTTTTTTTTGGAAGAATGATAACATTGTCGTGGGTTAGTAAAGTTTCCTCTTCAGGTGATTAACTAATGATTATGAACAGGGTGTGTCTCTATTTAGTGATTGCCAATACTGTGTAACGCCTGTTTCAAATGAGCACGCTTCACGCCTATCGAACAGCCGGGGAATATTAATATTTGCACACATAAAGGAAGTAAATAAACCAATCATGCATACGTGTAATCCTTTTTGCGTGCAAGCCAAATAATTAATCCCGATATAATTTTGTAATGTGAACACCTGCGCTTTAATCTACATTGGATAAACGATATGGCGTATTGGGTTTAACTTTTCTATTACTCCTTGAAAAACACTCCTCTAACAAGGCAGGGGGAAAGGGAAATGCCAAAAGCTATATTACTATTTTTTCCTGAGAAGGTGATGGGCATATTTAGTACGATAGTATTGACATGTTATCATTCATTAATTCGAACATTTCGTGTCATTTTTAGTAGACTATAGTGTTGAAGTGGCGAATTATTAAGTTAGTGTATATCGGTTCACAAACTGCATGCGTGTCAGCACGTTTTGCTCTGTATCATTAGGAAAAATAGTGTCAGTAAGTAAGGAGTGTGTCCTCTTTCTCTCCAAGTTCACCTTTTCTCATCAATTCAGATAAGGTTGCCTTTTTTTGTAATCACTCATACTTTATGATAGAAAAAATTATTCCTAGCCCATTGTTCTAGTTAAAACTGCCAATTTAGATAAACAATGAACTACACTATACTATATATAGACATCTTCTACTTTTGTAGCCTATGTCTCAACTGTCTCTGCGGAAAAATATTATCGTCAATCATGTACAATAAGCGTGATAATTTTAAATTTCCTGGACGATACCAAATTTCACCATTGCCTTGGAGTAATAGTCAAGCCACATGCAATATGGTACACGCGTGGGAAAGAAGAGAAAGAATAGCCTGCAGAACGGAGACCAGGGGAGATAAAATTAAGTCACATAAATATTCAGACCTTATCTCAAAGTGTGCGAAGGAGTATTGTGACCACACGTCACTTCACGGCTTCAAATACATTACTTCAAAATTAAGCCTCAAAACTGAAAAGTAAGCATATACAAATACTCACTGTAGATTTTACATGTCGCACATTTTTATGACTGACTTATGTTTTCAGAATCCTCTGGGCCCTCTTGTGTGCGTGTGCTACAGCTGGTGCCGCAGTCTACCTTTATCCTTCCTTCCAAAAGTACTCAGAAATTCCTATATCCACCACTATTGTCTCTGTAGGAGAACCGATTTGGAACATTCCCTTTCCTGGTGTCACTGTATGCAACGTGAATAAGGCGTCAAGGAAGGTGGTGTCCAGCCTATCTAAGACTTCTCCGTAAGTCATCATGTATTGTTGTTCTCACTGATAAATAATTTTTCTATCAAAAATATTTGTTGTTAACATCCATGCTCTTTATTTTAGGTGGAGCAATTACTCTGACGCTGTAATTCGAAAACTTGTTCATTATATGACTAGAATTGGGAGGATTCAAATATCTAGTGCAAACAATATGTACATGACGTATGTGGAAAATATTATGAGTCACATGAAAGGAGAGACACTGACAGATCTAATGAGACACGTAAGTTAATGACATTTTTGAGAGAATTATATATTAATGATCACTCATTAATCACGCCCTTCATGCAGGTCATGCAACCTCTTAATCGCATGGCAGTGAAGTGTTGGTGGATTAGTCGACGTGTCAATTGCTCAGATTACCTGGAATTAAAGTACACTGACGTTGGATACTGCTGGGGATTCAACTCAGTGTCAATGACGCTACGAAACACAAGGTTATTTTTTTTTTCGTGTTAATGGACATCCATTCCTTGAAGTTCAATGTCAATTAACTAAAATGAACTTTAACGGTTCTGCACTGACCAGCACAATAACTTGCGTAAGGAATTCCTATACGTTGACACGGACAAGTTTTTCTTGCAGTGAAGATGACTTCCGTCCTTTACGTGTTAATGGTGCTGGACCTAACATAGGATTAACTCTCTTGCTTAATCCGGATGTGGAAGATTATTATTCCTATTCGAACAAAATTCACGGATTTAAGGTAATGTGTACATACATACAGTATAGCATTTTATAAAATTGTTGGTTACTCATATTCGGCACCGTCGTCGTGTCGCATATACAGCTTCAATGTCACACATTACGGTATATAAAATTTCAATGTCACTTGTTTCCCATTCAGGTTAGAATTCATCACGCGATGGATTTTCCCAATGTAGCAGCAAAGTCGTTCATATTGGAAGCAGGCAAAGAAGTGCTTGTGGCAGTAAGTCCCACGGCCACACGAAGTACAACCAATATTAGAAGTACTCCCACGTGGAAAAGGGATTGCAGATTTGAGGACGAAGTAAATTTGCAATACTTTCCCACGTACAGTTATCAAAACTGCAGACTCGAGTGTGTCATCGCTTCAATGAGAGACACTTGCGGGTGTGTTCCTTACATGTACTCGATGTTGGGTGAGTACCTGATAATTTATTTGATGACTGCAATATCCTTTGACTGGTTATACTTTTGTAGAAAACCAAACGCTTTGCGGTTACGCTGGAATCAACTGCATAAACAACCACACCAGTAAGTCCTCGCTGCAGCATGTAACATTATTGTAAACTTTTTTCTCTTTCTCTCACTTTAGCCAAATTTTTCACCGTTGCCCCCAAGGAGCAAGTGAAAAATCTGATACCGTATCCGTCCATGGAAAAGTGCGACTGTCCTCAAGGCTGCAAGCAAATTAAATATCATTACGAGTTAAGCGAAGCAGCGTTCCCAAAGTTTCCTAAGGAGTTAAAATTTAAAGATAGCACAATTAACAGGCAAGCAATATTATGGCAACATTCTTAGGGCGCTTTCTAACTAAACTTTTATTCCACTCTTTTTAAGGTCAAATTTAGTGTTGCTACGAGTCTTTTTCAAGGACGAAACGTACATTCAGTATCAGAGAGATGTCATATTTACCGCAAGTGACTTTATTGGTAAGACTCCAGCTATTTACCAAGTAATTTATTTTGGCGCACAATAATACCGACTGTGTGAATTATACTTTCAGCATCATTCGGGGGAATAGTGGGTCTTTTTATAGGATTTAGTTTTGTGAGTGTAGCTGAACTTGTTTACTTCTTCACTGTAAGGCCTGTTCTGCGTCGGAAACACACGTCCTCAGGGCCTAATGATGCTATGAATTGGTCACCCTAACCGTGGCCCTAACATACTCCAAATCAGAAAGAACGTGCTACTAAAATAATTAATTTGCCATTGAAAGTTATTTAAAATCTTTACAATCCTTTGTAGTACATCACATGCAATGTAAGTTATTTTATTCAAGTACACGAACTGAAACTTCATGAGTTATGTAATACCGAATCATAATTTTAGGCTTAGTACAATCAGACAGTGCATGGCTAGATCGTAAAATCCTGAGGGCATTTGCGGCATTGAAGGATGTCATGACTAATGCATTATAACCAGCAACCATTTGAATCCAGCAACACGTACCAACGACACTTATGGTGAAATGTAGACACGAAATTATCATGGGGCCTGTGGTAACCAAGTACTTATTATTTGTATATACTCGCTACGTAGGTAGCAAATGGTCGTAGGATGTTGTGTCCTTGATCAATCTCATGAGACATTCAGTACAGGTATTGTTTCTCTCGTGATGTGTACTGTACATCTTGAGATAAGGGTTCTGACTATACCACCGATCCACATGCATTATGCAGTAATGTGTCAGACCGATAAAGGAAAGCCACGTGTTCCCTGCAGAAATATGCTGAGAACATCTGTGCGATATGTGATCGTGTAATGGAGGTTTTGATAATTGGACCAAATTGTGTTACACGGTGTTTATTTGACAGAAATTAGGCAGTGAAGTTCGGTAATAGAGGCTGACTGGCCAGATTTCGGAAAACGGTTTGGCTAAACGATGAGACTGCAGATGGATCTCATTTGTGAACAGTCACTACGTGCTATCATCTCTGTCATCAAGTGTCAGTCATACATGTCATAAGTAATTAGAGTGTGCAGCTCCAAAAATGGCCAACCTCCGTAAACACATGAGTAATTTGAAATCAGCAGGACAGTCATTAATTTTCTGGCAGAAGAATCAGCGAACTATTACTCCAGTTTACTCATGGGAAAGAGAACTAGGACTAACCTCTATCAATCGACAACTACTTTTACAAGCGTATCAAAAGCGACAATCTACTAATACTAGTTCAAACTCTGGTTTTGCGTACATGTGCTTCAAGGACTACTGCCATCATACCTCTTTGCACGGATACAAGTACATTACCGAGGACTCGAACTGTAATTTTGAAAGGTAATATTCATGGTTTCAGGTCATATTTACCTGCGTACAATAATGCACATTACTTTCTTTACAGAATACTCTGGATAATATTTTGTGTATGTGCAACAATAGGAATGGCACTCTACTTACGCCCAGTGTTTGAGAGATACATGGAGACGCCAATTTCAACCAGTATAGACTCAGTGTCAGAACCAATTTGGAACGCGCCATTTCCAGGAGTGACTATTTGCAATGTCAACAAAGCTATAAAATCAGTCGTGGACAATCTTCCAAACACTGCAAGGTAAGGACCACTTAACCATCGTGACACCTTATTCGGTTAATGCGTTGCGGTTTATTCTTTACACAGATGGGGAGAGTATGAGGGGGTGGTTTCGAAAGACTTGATCAGATATTTGGCAAAAATGGGTCATGTTCAAACTAATCGCGTAAAATTAAATATCGATGCAGAACAATTTGATGCTGTTGTGGAAAAAGAAGTGAAAACTGAAGGACTAGCCCAAATCATGAAAGATGTAAGTACAGTGCAATTTCCATTCTTAAGCAATTAAAAGCATTTGATGTAAACGAATTAATCTATGGTTTGTTACTTTTTGCGGCGATTTAACACCAACTTGATTCCATGTCCAGGTGATGCAGCCTATTAACCGGCTGGCCCTTCGATGCTGGTGGGTCAGCAGACCTGTACAATGCTCAAAGCTTTTTGAACTGAAGCACACAGACGAAGGATACTGCTGGGGATTCAACTCCGTGTCTATTACACTAGAGGATGAAAAGTAAATTAATCGATTTGCTTGATTCAGAATGAGATTGATTGCGTTGAAATTCTATTGCTTTCATTGTGAAACCAAAAGAATACCTTAACTATATCTTACTGGTGTATATTATGCCAATGCAGGGCATTTAATTTGACTGAAGAAATTGCGATATACAGTTATTCACTATTGATTACTAACATGTTTGTGAAGCTTTCTCTAACTAGTAAGTGCGGCACCACTTTCAAATGAACTTCATATCACTTTCAACACACCTTACGAAAATGTCTCAATTCATTCATGATTCATCTGCAGTTTTAAATCACTTAATGTCAATGCACAATATGTTGCAGGTCACATGACAATTTCCAGCCCGAATCAGTTAATGGCGCAGGTCCAGACATGGGTCTGACAGTTTTGCTCAATCCGGACGCAGAGGAATATTATTCTTATATTAGTAATATACACGGATTCAAGGTACGCTACAGTAACCCACAAAAATTGTATTGTTTTGCCTAAACAATAAACCGTATTGTGACAGGTGAGGATCCATCACCCCATGAATTTTCCCAACATTGCGACTAAGGCATTTCTTCTGGAGGCTGGAAGGGAGGTCTCCGTGGCTGTGACTCCAACGGCCACAAAGAGCTCTAAAAACATCAGAGAAACACCGATGTCGAAACGTCAGTGTCGGTTCGGAGACGAGATGAAGTTGAACTATTTCCCTACCTTCAGCTACGATAACTGTCGCATGGAGTGTGTGCTTGCGACAATGAGAAACACTTGTCGATGTGTTGCTTACATGTACTTAAATTTGAGTAAGTATTGAAGCGGTAACAGAGATGGAAATTTTAATTGCGAAACTTGTTTGTTCCAGAAAACCAAACTCCATGCAACTATAAAGGATTAGAATGCATCAATGACCATACTTGTAAGAAAAACTTATTTTACTTCACATCATAAACTTTTCTAACTCAGGTTCTCTTTTTTAATAAAGCAAAATTTTTAACACTCGCTCCTAAAAGTCCAGTTGAAGGACTAAAACCAATGGATTCTATGGAAAACTGCCCTTGTCCTCCAAGCTGCACGGAACTTACATATAGCTATGAAATGAGTAAGGCTACGTTTCCGAAGTTCCCCGATGATCTAAATTACTTGGATGAAAGTATCAACAGGTAAGAAAAGCACAACGATTACAGGAAAATTTAGATGAAAATTAAATATTAGATATTTACATAATATACAGTAGGCTATACAACACTTGAGTTCTTGGTGATAAAGTCAGTTCCATACAAAATAATGCGATATTAAATTTTTAAATAACAGAGCTTGAAATCAATTGTGGTTCCGATTGATCTGAATATATTCATAATTAATGAATAATTTAATTTTGTTAAACATACCGCAAATATACCGGATGACTTTAATATAATTTCAGGACCAATTTAGTTCTGCTTCACGTCTTCTTCAAAATGGAAGCTTATGTTCAATATAAACGTGATGTGATGTTCACAGGGAATGATTTTATAGGTAAGATCGCCATGTCGCACTTTCATTCAAATGTTACATGCTGATTTTCTATTGATATCTAGCTTACTTCGGCGGAATTGTCAGTCTCTTCATTGGCTTCAGTTTCATCAGCATATTTGAGATCATCTACTTTTGTACTGTCAAGCCTTTCCTGCGATGGAAGAGACAAGTTCCCAGAAGATCATTGTACTGAATATAATTTTTGTAAAAATACACACGGTAATAAATGAAGACCACGGGGGAAGAACGATCAAGGTCCTCTTTTTGTCACAAAAATTAGTTAGACTACGTACCTCAGAAGACACTCTTTCACTACTGTAGAATATGATGGTTTGGTCGTGGTTGTGGAGTATAGGTCACAATGAAAGGCCCCGAAAGTGGGATTTACAGTAGAACCTCATTCGAAATTTAAAATTGGAATATCTCAGTTTCACCTGAGGTGGACCTTGATCGTACTTCTTCCGATGTCCTCAAATTCATATTCTACAGTATATTTGATAATTAACATAGTCTATTCAGAGCCTCATGTAGACCCATTGCGCTATTTTCATTGTGTAGTGCTATAAATTTGGGAGATAATCTGCTTCCGAATGTCCTTGACACATGTAATAAAATATAGCCTATCATTATTATGGCTCTGGATTGATGGGTTTTATGTTCAATGACCTGTTTTTGCGTCAGCAATCATCAGAGCCTATTCAGGCATCCTGTGTACTTTTTAGTGCCTGCAGAGAGTCTGGTCTGTAAAATATGGATTCTGTCATTGAAGTTAGATGCCATCATTTGTTCTATTGGGCCATTTCCTATAGGAGAGAGAAGATTAAGACAAACACTCTTGTTCATGGTCACGGAATTAGTGCACAGAGCAGGTAATGTAGGCTCTTGAAAGTATGGCAATCAGGCTCTGGCACTGGTTAGTGAAAATAATCTACTCAAATTTTTTTTGAGTGAGATTAAATGAGTGAGATTTAATATTCGAGTTGAGATACAGAGAAGAAGAAATTTGATGGCAATATTCAATCTGATACCTTCAACGGGACATGCAAGCAAGGATTGTGTCTCAACGAAGTCTTCCTTCAGGAGAGAAAGTCAATGACCTCAACGGAAGATCTCAGGCACTGTAATCACAATATGTCACTGTACGTTATACTGACGATGTGTTTTGTAACACTTGCGCAAGCGCTATCGTTCCTTTCGGTCTTCTAGATTACGCCATAGATTCTGCCACTGCACTGAGGCAGTCCGACAAACTTTGTCTTACGAGAGCGGTATACTCTTTAGATAAAAGATAATAGAGTTCTATGGCGAAAAGGTTCCTTCTTATGCAAAGCAGTGGTCTAGTGAACCAGCGGTCCTCAATATTATGTATGAGTGTATCTCAATATCATGGCTTTGGATCGTGTATAAGAGTAGTGTATATGCAAACCTTCTTCAGATTATGGATATTCCGTTGCCAAAATGAGGCTCGTTAGCAAAGGCACAAATTATACTTCAAGGCCGTTACTACTTCAATACTGCTTTGGAAGAAGAAGAAAAAAAAACCTACGATTACTCGAGGGCACCCTTGGGAAAAGGAACTGAGATTTACTTCGATCAATCATGAACTTCTTTCGCACACATTCAACAGTCACGCCAGCAACACATATTCAACTCGTGAGTTTATGTACACGTCTGCGAAAAATTACTACATCTCTCTGCATGGATTCAAGTACATTATCGAGGATTCGAATTTTAATATTGAAAGGTATGTAGTTGTCGAGTTTTTGGCGTTTTTTTTGAGGAACAGGCTCTTTACCTTCCAGAATTCTGTGACTATTATTTACGTATGCTCAACAATAGGAACAAGCACTATTATCTGCAGCCTGCTTTGCATGATATAATATTATGGAGACGCTTACTCCCACAAGTGTTGAGTCAGTGACGGAACCCATTAAGGACGTACCATTTCTAGGTGTTACAATATGTGAAGTATTTTATGTACATCTCCGTCATTAAAGTCATATTAGTTGTGCTCAGGCAACAAACATTTTTGTTGTCCCAGAAATCCATGTCGCATTGCTATGCTCCAAGAGTTTCAAATCTGCCTTATGAACGCATTTATAATCAGGCCTATGACATACATCGGCTAAAGCGCTCGGAAAATGCAGACTTTATATTAAGCATTTCTTGTTGCACATATAACGAAGATTTTCTCGTTAAAAAACTTTTATTTCTGAATGTAGGAATCAAGGCACTGCAAAGAGATTTCACTGTACAAATTAATATTGACGAGATTTTTTGTAACTCACATGCAATGTCTGTTATATATCTAATATATCATTAAAGCTATCTCGTAGGTAGGAAAAATATTCGGTCTCTGCGATTACGCCACCGCTTCTCCAGGGCACTACTAGGTAAACACGTTTCTTTGAATTCACCTGTGTCTGACGTCAAGTTTCACCAACCATTGACATACAGAGCTAAGAGCTGAATCGCCAAGACATTGTGATACATTTTAGAAGGAAACTGGACGATGACTGTGAGGTAAGGTATTATTTAGCGAGAAACAATGTTTCAAATTTCGACGCTTGTTAAAATTTAGCTAGGCTGAGATGCTATGCTGATAATATAGTAAGTAATATATTAATATTAATGGTGCATTTCTTGTATAGAAATGACAGGATGTTCAGCACATTTTAGCATGATATATGCCCTAATTCAATATCCCAGGTAAACTCTATGGAGAGTATTTCACACATGAATATAAAATGATTGTATTCAATGCCTAACATGTTCTTTTCTGCAAAGTACTGAACGAGTGAACTAAATATTAGTAGTGCTCAAGTATGATTGTGTGCTAATATCATGGTTTGAATGGTTAGAGTATGTGAGGGTTCATAAAACTTAACGACTTTTCTAGGTTACGGATATGATGTTGTCAATATGACTCGCTTTGGAAAAGGAGTAAATTACTTCAAGGCCATTAGTATTTCCATACTTCCTTGGAAGAAGAAAAAGCCAAGGATTACTCCCGTGTACCCTTGGGAAAGAGAACTGGGATTGACTTCAATCAATCATGAACTTCTCTCCCACTCTGAAGAGTCACGTCGTAAGCACAAATTCAACTCTGAGTTTGTGTACAACTGTGTGAAAGATTACTGCGACAACACCTCCCTGCATGGATTCAAGTACATTACCGAGGATTCGAATTTTAATCTTGAAAGGTAGGTATAGTTGCCGAACCTGTGTCAGAATATTTTTAAACCCAATATTAACAGTCTCGTTATATTTCAGAATAATCTGGATATTATTTTGCATAGGGGCAACAATTGGAACAGTATTCTTCCTAAAACCCGCCTTTGTTAAATACATGCAGGTCCCTATTTCCACCAGCATTGAATCAGTGGCGGAACCCATTTGGGGAGTACCATTTCCAGGAGTTACCATATGCAACGTAAACAAGGCGGATAGACATGAACTTGATTCAGTTGTACAATCAGAGAGGTATTTAATGTGCAGGCTTCACACTGCCAATTTTATGAGCATAAGCTATGGATAACGATGACATCATTAGTGTTCAAGTCAATACGTTATCCTTAACCTGAGTTCATACAACTGCGGCTGTGAGCAAAAGCATTTTAACTTACATTAGTAACACAAGTCTCTTTTAGGTGGAGAAAATATCGCCCAGATGTTATTCGAGAACTTGTCAAATACGTGGCTCAAATTGGCAAGACCAATCGAGACTCGCTGGATGTACCTGTAGAAGATGTCGCAGCCGTCATTGAGGAAGAGGTGAAAGTAGCAGGTCTGGCAATGTTGATGAGGGAGGTAAGAGGAAGGATTTCTCATTCACTACGTAGACAAGTTACTTCTATATGAGTAGTAACAATTTTGCAAAAAAAAAAAAAAAATATATATATATATATATATATATATATATATATATATATATATATATATATATATATATGAGGCATTCCACGTCAAGCGGCACACCTTCCGCTAAATCTTTGAGGACCTTGACCAAAATGTAGTGACGTGTACTACACATCGACCTGTGCAGGAATCCAAATTATTATCCCTCTGCGTTGCGTGGTTGCGTAACTGCAGGGTGTCAAATGTGCCAGTTTTTGGACATTTTTGCTACGTTTGCTCTGACTTACATGGCCATATCTCCTAGACGGTCAGGTCAAATATAACATTTTATATGTGTATTCGAAGGGTAATCTTCCGCTCTATGAGATGGCCGTACTCAAAATGGAAAAATCCAAAAACTTTAAATCAAAGATGACGGCCAATTTTTGATTTTGATATTGGTCATGAATCGACCCCTGCGATTTCTTTTGAATGGCACTTAAAATGACAAGGGCAATGTTTACTTTACATTTACGAAAAATCTGGAGAACCCTTTTTTGATCTTTGCCGACAATAATAACTTTTTTGGTTCCAAACGCGTCCCGTCAGTGTGGTCACCTCATTTGGAGGACCATAACTAGGAGAAGGTCAGGTCAAATCTTATATTTGATATGCGTATTCGGAAGGTATTTTTATGCCCCAGGAGATGGTTATACTCAAAATGGAAAAATCCAAAAACTTTAAATCGAAGATGACGGCCAATTTTGATTTTTATTTTGATCAATAATCGACCCCTACGATATCTTTTGAATGGGACTCAAAATGATCAGGGTAATGTTTACTTGAGATTTCCGCAAAATCTGGAGAACCCTTTTTTGAACATTGCAAATATAAAAACATTTTAATGGCGAGACGCATGCCGTAAATGTCAATTTGCAATAAAATTACTCCAAATTTGTTGAGTTAAATATTCATGTTGCACGTACTCCAGGTACGATGCAGGTACGTACTGCATGTATGATGCAGGTAATGATAATGCCGGATTCTATCACTCTACATAAATATAATAAACACCTATTTCGTCTCAGTTAACTTTGAGACTTACCTTTTTAGTATGTCACTAAAATCGGTATTTATTAATTATTATTGCCAAGGTAGAGTGCTAGAATCAGGCATTCTCATTATGTGTAGTTTGAATTTTTAACGCAGCAGATTTGGAGTAATTTTATTGATAATTGATGTGACTACATTTACTCTCGCAACTCTTTCAACTAAAATGTTTTTATATTTGGGAATTACTTAAAAAAAGGTTCTCCAGATTTTGCGGAAATCTCAAGTAAACATTACCCTGATCATTTTGAGTCCCATTCAAAAGATATCGTAGGGGTCGATTATTGATCAAAATCAAAATCAAAATTGGCCGTCATCTTCGATTTAAAGTTTTTGGATTTTTCCATTTTGAGTATAACCATCTCCTGGGGCATAAAAATACCTTCCGAATACGCATATCAAATATAAGATTTGACCTGACCTTCTCCTAGTTATGGTCCTCCAAATGAGGTGACCACACTGACGGGACGCGTTTGGAACCAAAAAAGTTATTATTGTCGGCAAAGATCAAAAAAGGGTTCTCCAGATTTTTCGTAAATGTAAAGTGAACATTGCCCTTGTCATTTTAAGTGCCATTCAAAAGAAATCGCAGGGGTCGATTCATGACCAATATCAAAATCAAAAATTGGCCGTCATCTTTGATTTAAAGTTTTTGGATTTTTCCATTTTGAGTACGGCCATCTCATAGAGCGGAAGATTACCCTTCGAATACACATATAAAATGTTATATTTGACCTGACCGTCTAGGAGATATGGCCATGTAAGTCAGAGCAAACGTAGCAAGAATGTCCAAAAACTGGCACATTTGACACCCTGCAGTTACGCAACCACGCAACGCAGAGGGATAATAATTTGGATTCCTGCACAGGTCGATGTGTAGTACACGTCACTACATTTTGGTCAAGGTCCTCAAAGATTTAGCGGAAGGTGTGCCGCTTGACGTGGAATGCCTCATATATATCAAAACGCTTCAGTGTGATGTATCATACATGATCACAATCTTCCGCCAATTTTACTTGGGTATCCACTTAAGTACACGACTGACTTTCTGGGTCGCCCTGGAGGAAAAAAAAGCATTAAAAAAGTAACACAACAGCAAAGGCCTATATGGTGAATAATTTTGGTACACATTTCAGGTGCAGGAGTCTATTGAAAATATGGCACTTAGATGTTGGTGGCTAAGCAGAATTGTGAACTGCTCTGAAGTATTTGAACTGAGAAGCACTGACGATGGATACTGCTGGGGCTTTAATTCAGTGTCGCTGACAATGAAGGACGAAGCGTAAGTGGATAATATGGCACACCTTGCTTATTTTATTGACTTATCGTTGCAAATAAAAAATCCTTTGTCACATGTTCATGTACACTCTTTTTCAGTTGAGTGTCCTCAGTGGTTAGCAATTCTTCGAACTACACGAGCCTTCAAAGCAATGGGTGGAATTTTTGTCCCACTTCAAGTTAATGCTAACTTAGCAGTAACAGTGTTCGGGATGGTTACTGCTAAGTTAGCAGTAACTAATAGTGGGGCGAAAATTCCTTCCACCCAATTTCTTTGGATTTTGGAAACACTATAGCTTATGAGATTATTAAAAATTGCCTGCTAATATGACATAGTATGATTGCATCGTTTAACGAATTACTGTATCATAAGTGTGCAATATTATCCAGTCATTTTTCTCAGGTGTAAGTCTAGAATCGTCTGTATACCATCGACAAAAGTGAAGTACTGTGTAATGCATTTTCAGAACTCACGATGATTTTAAGCCTGAAGTTGTAAACGGAGCCGGACCAAACATCGGATTAACAGTATTGTTGAACCCTGAAGTGAATAGATATTCTTCCTACACTAATAACGTGTATGGATTCAAGGTACTTGCCACCATCAGTAATGTGCTTATGGTCAAAAATTCTAACAATGTATAATAATTATTGTGAAAGTTTTCCCTGATGTTACGTATAAAAAATATTTCTCTACTGTATACACAGGTGCGGATTCACCATCCTATGAATTTTGCTAACATTGCAACCAAGGCCTTCTTATTGGAGTCGGGCAAGGAGATGTACGTGGCCGTCACTCCAACAGTCACACAAAGCACGACTAATGTTCGAAAAACTCCTGTAACAAAACGATCGTGCCGGTTCGGAGATGAGATATCGTTGAATTACTTTCCAACCTACAGCTACGAAAATTGTCGCATGGAGTGCGTCGTAACTTCTATGAGAGAAACCTGCGGCTGCGTTCCTTACATGTATTCTGAATTGAGTGAGTCTCTTACTCGGTATATTTTGAAAACTTCTCTTACATTATTTTAATCTTTTGCAGAAAACCAAACTCTGTGCCCTTACCAAGGAATAGAATGCATCAATGATCATACAAGTATGCAACAGTATGAGATTTAAAGTTTATGATTTTTCCGAACAACATTGTAAGTTACATCTCTCTTTCCAAATGCAGCAAAATTTTTGACTGTGACTCCAGGTAAGATGGTAGAAGGACTGAAAAAAATAAATTCTATGGATCATTGCGATTGTCCTGCCAGCTGTGAGGAGATCAATTACACTTACGAGTCAAGTGATGCTCGTTTCCCCAGGTTTCATGATGACCTTGAGTATGTCGACAAAAATATAGACAAGTGAGTAATTCATGGACGAAATTACTAATAACCCAATAATTATTGAGTGCGTAAATGACAAATGATACTCTAATCAGGAACAACTTGGTTCTCCTAAACGTGTTCTTCAAGTTAGAAACATTCGTTCTGTACCAAAGGGACGTAATGTACACTGCAAATGACTTCATAGGTAAGTGTGTAAAGGTGAGTTACAACAACAATAATGACAATCATAACATTCCCGATCTTGTATTTAAGCCTCATTTGGCGGAATAGTCGGTCTGTTCATCGGATTCAGCTTCGTCAGCATAGCCGAGATCATCTACTTCTTCACTATTAGACCTATCCTTCGATGGAAATTTGCCAAGCCGCATACACCCTGGCGTCGAGGACTGATTCGCTAACAATCATCATGTGAAAGTGCAAAAAATGTCTGGAGAGGACTAAACAAAAAGGGCTTGGTAGCGTAGGCCAGATGTTAATATTGTATTTTATGTATACACTATTCTCCTTTTCTGCCTCTGTACACACATTAAATTAAATTAAATTCTTTGTTGAAAAATGTTCATGAATGTTTCATTGTGTTCAGTGGACAGCTGAACTTTCAAACTCACCACCACAGCGAAGGACACTGACCTACATCAAAAGTCAATCATTTTGTAAATAAAACAACCATTTTCGAATGATGCGTTTCACTTTTAGATGCGGGTCTGTATAATTATGCTTGAACGTAATTTTTCTTTTCTGAACAATTTAATTGATAAAACCAAATAGCGAAGATTTGGTCGGCAAGGAAAATATTTGCCGATCGGAGCAACTATGACTATGGCATAGTCAGTGAACAGATTTCACAACACGATATTGATTTGCATCACTTATGAAAACACTGCAGTTTCTTTGGTATCATATCACACCAATTTCAAGTAGTCAAAATACTCGGTCTCCCAGATGACGCCAATAGAGTTTCCAATACCTTCTTATATAAAGATGTTTATTTCACGCTCTTAAGGCTGTTGTCAAGTTTTACCAACCACTGACGTGCAGAATTTATAACTGAGTCGTCAAGAAGGTGTGATACAATTCAGACGGAGAGGGACCGATGCATATGAGGTGAGGTATTATATTATTTTATCTTGAGAAAGTCTTTAATACCAAAATTTGCAATATAAAAATGATCGTATTCATATGAGGTGAGGTATTATTTTGTCTTGGGAAAGTCTTTAATAGCAAATTTTGCACTTAAAGACTTTCCCAAGACAAAATAATACCTCACGCCATATGCATCGGCCCCTCTCCGTCTGAATTGCATCACACATTTATGCCCTAATTCAATAGATGTATTCCATGGTAAACTCTATGGAGAGTACATAATTCACACATGAATATAAAATCATTGTATGAAATGCCTAACATGCTCCTTTCTGCAAAGTACTGAACTAGTGAACTAAATATTCGTAGTGCTCAAGTACATGTGCTAATATCATGTATGTTTTGAATGGTTAGACGTTAGAGTATGTGAGGGCCTATAAAACTTAACGAAACTTTTCCAGGTTACGGATATGATGTTGCCAATATGACTCGCATTGGAAAAGGGGTAAATTACTTCAAGGCCATTAGTATTTCCATACTTCCTTGGAAGAAGAAAAAGCCAAGGATTACTCCCGTGTACCCTTGGGAAAGAGAACTGGGATTGACTTCAATCAATCATGAACTTCTCTCCCACTCTGAAGAGTCACGTCGTAAGCACAAATTCAACTCTGAGTTTGTGTACAACTGTGTGAAAGATTACTGCGACAACACCTCACTGCACGGATTCAAGTACATTACCGAGGATTCGAATTTTAATCTTGAAAGGTACATATAGTTGCCGAACCTGTGTCAGAATATTTTTAAACCCAATATTAACTGTCTCGTTATATTTCAGAATAATCTGGATATTATTTTGCATAGGGGCAACAATTGGAACAGTATTCTTCCTAAAACCCGCCTTTGTTAAATACATGCAGGTCCCTATTTCCACCAGCATTGAATCAGTGGCGGAACCCATTTGGGGAGTACCATTTCCAGGAGTTACCATATGCAACGTAAACAAGGCGGATAGACATAAACTTGATTCAGTTGTACAATCAGAGAGGTATTTAATGTGCAGGCTTCACACTGCCAATTTTATGAGCATAAGCTATGGATAACGATGACATTAGTGTTCAAGTCAATACGTTATCCTTAACCTGAGTTCATACAACTGCGGCTGTGAAGCAAAAGCACTTTAACTTACATTAGTAACACAAGTCTCTTTTAGGTGGAGAAAATATCGCCCAGATGTTATTCGAGAACTTGTCAAATACGTGGCTCAAATTGGCAAAACTAATCGAGACTCGCTGGATGTACCTGTGGAAGATGTCGCAGCCGTCATTGAGGAAGAGGTGAAAGTAGCAGGTCTGGCAATGTTGATGAGGGAGGTAAGAGGAAGAATTTCTCATTCAATACGTAGACAAGTTACTTCTATATGAGAAGGAACAATTTTGCAAAACAAAATAATCTTCTATCAAAACGCTTCAGTGTGATGTAACTAATCACAATCTTCCGCCAAGTTTACTTGAATATCCACATAGGTACACCTGTCTGGGTAGCCCTTAAAAATACATTTTTTTACGTAATAACAGAACAGCAAAGACCTGTATGTTAAATAATTTTGGTACACATTTCAGGTGATGGAGCCAATTGAAAATATGGCACTTAGATGTTGGTGGCTAAGCAGAATTGTCAACTGCTCTGAAGTATTTGAACTGAGAAGCACTGACGATGGATACTGCTGGGGCTTTAATTCAGTGTCGCTGACAATGAAGCACCACGCGTGAGTGGATAATATGGCACACCTTGCGTATTTTCTTAACTTATCGTGGCGAAAAAAAATTCATTTGTCACCTGTTCATATCCACTTTGGTTCAGTTGAGTTGTCTTCAGTGGTTAGCAATTTTTCGAACTACACGAGCCTTCAAAGCAATAGCTGGAATTTTTGTCCCACTCCTAGTTAATGCTAACTTAGCAGTGACTAAAGTGGGACGAAAATTCCTTCCACCCAATTTCTTTAGATATTAGAAACACTATAACTTATGAGATTATCAAAAATGCCTGCTAATATGATGCCTGCTAATATGATGATGAGATAATGATTGAATCATTTAAATTATTATAACATAATGAAGTGTGTAATATTATTCAGTCATTTATCTCAGGAGTGTCTAGAATAGTCTCTAACATCGACAAAAGCGAAGTTCTATATAATGTATTTTCAGAGCTCACGATGATTTTAAGCCTGACGTTGTAAACGGAGCCGGACCAAACATAGGATTAACAGTATTGTTGAACCCTGATGTGAATAGATATTCTTCCTACACTAATAACGTATATGGATTCAAGGTACTTGCCACCAGTAATGTGATTATGGTGAAAAATTCTAACAATGTAATTGTGAAAGGTATCCCTGATATACGTATAAAAATATTTCTCTACGGTATACACAGGTGCGGATTCACCACCCAATGGATTTTCCAAACATTGCAACCAAGGCCTTCTTATTGGAGTCGGGCAAGGAGATGTACGTGGCCGTCACTCCAACAGTTACACGAAGCACGACTAATGTTCGAGAAACTCCTCTAGAAAAACGATTGTGTCGTTTCGGAGATGAGATATCGTTGAATTACTTTCCAACGTACAGCTACGAAAATTGTCGGATGGAGTGTGTCGTAACTTCTATGAGAGAAACCTGCGGCTGCGTTCCTTACATGTATTCTGAATTGAGTGAGTCCCTTACTCGGTATCTTTTGAAAAGTTCTCTTACATTATTTTAATCTTTTGCAGAAAACCAAACTCTGTGCCATTACAGAGGAATAGAATGCATCAATGATCATACAAGTATGCAACAGTATCAGTTTTAAAGTTTATGATTTTTCCGAACTACATTGTGAGATGTTACATCTCTCTTTCCAAATGCAGCAAAATTTTTGACTGTGACTCCAGGTAAGATAGTAGAAGGACTGAAAAAAATCGATTCTATGGATCATTGCGACTGTCCTGCCAGCTGTGAGGAGATCAATTACACTTACGAGTCAAGTGATGCTCGTTTCCCCAGGTTTCATGATGACCTTGATTATGTCGACAAAAATATAGACAAGTGAGTAATTCATGGACAATATTACTAATACCCCAATAATTATTGAATGCGTAAATGACAAATGATACTCTAATCAGGAACAACTTGGTTCTCCTACACGTGTTCTTCAAATTAGAAACATTCGTTCTGTACCAAAGGGATGTAATGTTCACTGCAAATGATTTCATTGGTAAGTTTGTCAAAGTCGATCAAAGTGCGTCAGAACCACACGTGATAATCATAACATTCTCGATCCTTTATTATTTTAAGCTTCATTCGGTGGAATAGTCGGTCTGTTCATCGGATTCAGCTTCGTCAGCATAGCCGAGATCATCTATTTCTTTACTATCAGACCAATCCTTCGGTGGAAATTTTCCAAGCCGCATACACCCTGGCGTCGAGAAATGATTCGCTAACAATTTCCATGTAATCCTGTCACAAAATGCCCGATTGAGTCAAAACGGATTGCTTCAAAAAGCTGGCATTGTTACTGAAAATGCACCTCAAACATGTTGTTGGCTACGGAACATCTAATATATATAAAGCCCCAATCCGAGGAGGATATAGGATGGAAAAGATCTCCCACTTCCCGAGGTCGTACAGACCTCGGACTTACGCCGTTGG